>BQNB010057911.1:0-18556 GCA_026074375.1 Tanacetum coccineum
TTCAACGTAATAAACCCTCTTTATCGTGACATTTCCTTGAACCAAATCCCCGTATCCAAGAATCAATTCAAATTGATCATTTTCAAACCGCATCGTACCCAGATATTTTTCCACAAAATTACATAGCAGCTTGAGGTTTCCAGTCATGTGTTTTGTGCATCTAGAGTCTACGATGAATATGATGATTTTTATGATCTCCAAAAGAATTAGAGGCTGATGGAACATTTGATAAATTGGATCCTAAATCATTTGTGGGTGTCGAGACATTAGTTAACCTAGATGCAATTGTTGGGATTTTACAAACTAGTTAACCAATAACTACGAGTACGCAGCGAATGGATCTAGTTTGATATTAAGAATTAACACACAAATAAAGTAAGAAACACTAACCTTTGTTTAATGACAAAAGTCAATTAAACGAGAATCTTGATCTTGAAAACAAGTGATTGTTGGGAATTCACTTTTACGTGATGACATTACAGAATTACCATAGTTTACCATATCACCACACATAGGGACTAGTGTTGTCATTATAGGATTCCTATGTAATGTGTGGTGGTATAAATACCCCTCTATGGCTTCCATAGAGGGGTGGAGTCATTTTGTATCCTTCATTCATATCCATCTAATCACAAGTTCATCTTTCATCTTACTACTCTCTCTCTCACTAAAATGGCTATCATGTGGTTTGACTCACCAAGACCACCGGATCATAGTTTTCGTGAATCTGTCAATTGGTATCAGAGCCATGGCAACATACTCTTGGGTCGGTTTTATGTGTGTCCGGATGGTCTCGAGTTAGTCTCAAATCTGTCATTTTTTTGTGTTTGTTGATTCGTGGTTTTGGTGTTCACGCTTATTTCATATATCATTTACATCGCGTTTGGATTTCTTGTTTTTCTTGTCACAAACACTTTTTCATATATTCGTGTCAATTTGAACGTCTAAGTATTTGTGAAAGTTGCGGTTGTGTTTTTCTCTTTATTCATTTTTTTCAAGCTTATTAACACAGCTTATTAGAGCTTATTTTTCAAGCTTATTTTGAGTTTTTTTTAAGTTCTCTTGGGTTGCTTATCTTGTTGTCGGTGGTTCAAACACGGCTGAAACAAGAAGCTCAAAAACTTGCGTTTAAGGTGTTTGATGTTTTGTCACAACCGATATAAAAGAGGGTTTCAATAGCCGAACTAGTATATTGCTTCTTCAATCGATCGAGTAATTTCTTTGAAACCGAACGAGTCTACGTATTTGAGAACCGAACGAATGGCCACCCTTGTGGACCGAACGAGTTTTATCTGTGTGAACCGAACGAGTGTACACCCTTATGGACCGAACGAGTTTATCTGTGTGAACCGAACGAGTGTACACCCTTGTGGACCGAACGAGTTTTAAACAGTGAGAACCAAACAAAAATAACAAAGGAGAGTAGATCAGACCCATATAAGACTCAAATAACTGCATCAACATCAATCAACAGCACAGCCTCAATCAATCCACAAATCCAACAAGACTAACCTAACTCATCGTCACATTCGAACATCAACACTATCTCCATCTCCATCCTCTATAATGACTCGAAAAAAAATAAGTAAACTAGATCTCAGATTGTTCAATTCTCTCTTAAATCTATAAGATTCTTTTATTGAACATTAATCATCAACGATCTATGTAGAGGTTAAAAGCCCTCTTTTAAATTTTGAAATTCAAGATGACATATAACAATTATGTTAGTGTCATTCTTTGCTTCAATTGACTTAAAACACAAAACGTAAATCAAACACCTACCCGAGACCACCTAAATTATCTTGAAGCCACGTCTTCTCGTCCTTGTATGGTTTGAATTGATAGAATGAAAAGGTGTTGGGTATTTTGTGTACTTTGGGCTGAGCAGATGATATCATGGAAGGGGTGTTTGTATTGAAATTGATTTTGCAATAAGGAGATAGAATATAGATGGAGTTAGATCGAATGTGTCAGATTGGAGAGATAAGGTAGGAAGTATTTTGGCTGCGTTTTTTTAGAAGACATTAGGGTTAAGTGTTGAGAAAAATTAGGGATGGTGTGTGCTTTATATCCCTAATTCAAGTTTGACCAGGTTATCACATACAAACGTGGGCCGAACATTGTTAAAAGTGTGTGGACCGGTTATGGTGGTTTTATGGCAGGCCTACCTATATGAAATTCATGGGCTGAAGGTTTAATAATTTTGAATATGGGCTGCTGAAGATCACAAAATGGTTACTTAAACTTTAAATGGGCCACGAAAATTTAAAGTTAAAAAGGTGATGGGCTGTAACTTTTATTTAAATGGGCCGGTTTTATAAGTTGTTGATGGGCTGCGTTTGTTTGTCTTTGATGGGCTAAGTTTGTAATGGACCCGGGTACAACAGTTTGAGTGATTAAATGTTTCATATTGAAACTAAATTTGGCTAAATGATTCACTTGGGATGACTTTTTGCCATATTTAGTTGTTAATGGATACATTTGCAATTAAATGCTTATCGGTTGCATTCGTGATTTAAAATGACAAAGTGACAAGATTTGTGACGAGACCAGGATCAATTTGGAAAAGGAATCATGAAACATAAAGGCTAGATTTGGAATTAATTTTATAAGTGACTACGGAGTTGATCAAGTATCACTTATTTGAGACTGAAGTGGCATTTCACGAAGGCGTGTTCTTATTTTATCTTGAAGTCGGGGTTGGCTGGATGCATGACTTTCAACGATAACTTGCTCGAGCTTAATTTAAGTTGAAGACTTGGTTTATCTAGTTTCCAGCAGTCAAGGGGTGGATGGTTGATGACCTGGTTATCTATCACTTAAAGGGGTTATGTTGTAGTACTCAGTGTCACACGCTAAGACGATGTGGATAATCGCAAGAGGTGATGATAGTCTCATACTTTAGGAGGGGTATTGAGTACTTAGAGATTTGCTTGGAGCACAAATTCTCTACACCGTTCTTCCAACATTAGCGCAAGCTTAAGTCACAAGAACGGGAAATTCTACTTCAGTTTCAAGTTTGGTATATCTGGTGTACTTCATCAGTGGTTACTTCAAATAGCCTACAAAACGGTTGGTAAAATGATTGCCAGAGAGAGGTTATGAGTAGAGATTTGATCAGCAATTGATTCTCACGGGTTAGATCTGAGTTAATTTATTACTCACACAAGTACTCAAGTGAATGCGCATCCAAGGTGTTGCTAATTCCGACATGTCAAAACTAGCAAAAGAGAAGGAGAGGATTCACCCTTGAGCCTTTGCCTTTCTATTTCTTGAAAGCTTGATATAAGGCATCTATCTTAAAAAATTTTAAAGTTAGGCTATGCCGGGAAGACACATGTCATAACCGCAGAGAATATCAGCCCTTTAACTTATGGCTTTTGGGTGCATTTCTTCAGACACATGGAAGAAGTGATATCTTGAGACATTTATTATGCATTATTTGAATTTCCAGGGGGAAGTGGTGTGAGAAGAATAATTGAAGCATGAGAAGATACGTTGCTGATCCAGATAATGCTTACCCCAAACAATCAATCACTAAGCTTATTCTTAAAGGAACAGTAATATTTGATGTGGTATCCTATCAATTCCGCTGTGCACTTAATTATTCTAAGCTTATAAGAAAGCTTTAAAACTGCTCAAGAGAGGATTGCTAGTTTGGGAGAAGCTTTGAAAGCTTCTAAATAAATAATATATGACATGAATTAGGGGGAAGCTGATTCATTGCTAATTTGGAGGGAAGCTTTGAAAGCTTCTAAATCAAGAATATGATGCACGAATTAGGGGGAAGCTAATTCAGAAGCTTTTCCTTAACCAGAAGTATATGGGTTACTTAATTCGTGCCTATTACAATATTTCTTCTACAAAGTACTACAAAGATGATTCATGTTGGAGTGCAGACTTGAAGTCAAACACCACAGAAGACATCATCAGTATTGGAAGCTTCATGGAAGTTCTTGTTCTTAATCACTATGTACTTGTTAGGAAATTATTGTAAGTAATTATGTATATCGTCCCGTGGGGGAAGATTGTTAGGAATTTACTTTACATGATGACATTTACAGAATTACCATAGTTTACTATATCACCACACACAGGGACTAGTATAGTCATTATTGGATTCTTATGTAATGTGTGGTGGTGTAAATACTCCTCTATAGCTTCCATAGAGAGGTTGAGTCATTTGTATCCGTCATTCATATCCATCTAATATCAAATCCATCTTCCATCTCACTACTTTCTCTCACTAAAATGGCTATCATGTGGTTTGACTCACCAAAACCACCAGATCATAGTTTTTATGAATCTTTGAATTGGGGGAAGGAGGGTTTGGCACAAGTCTTGAACTGATTGTTATAGTAGTCATATCATGAAGAGCGGATCCTGAACTGTTGTGTTCAGAAGCCATTTTGGCCATTTGAAAAATCAATCCACTTTTGACCATATTTTGTTCACTTTTCTCCTCTTAAAAAATTGCATATGTGATTGCCATTTTTGATTAACTAAGTGAGCTAAAATACAAGTTAATGTATGTTGATCTACTTGTATAATCTTCGAGCTTATGAGAATACGTCATTGTTGATGAGAATGGTCTGAAGTGTTCTGAAGCGTACAGCTTTCTTTGAGCCAAGTTTTGATGCATAAGGTGGCCATTGGTGGGAGTCTAGATGTCCAAGACTTTTATTCGTATGAAGATTGGCTTGTTGGCGCAATAACTATCCGTTACCTTGATAGCTTAATGGGATTTGGAAGGTACATTGTTACGTCATGTGGTGTTTATGTTTTGAATTTCGTAACCAAGTATTATTTGATTCTAACAGGCCGCGCTTGGAGGGTCTTTTTTTGAAGAAGTTCGTTTGTCATTTTCTTGGTGTTCTCATAGATGTAAATTTAATTTTACTAGGAACGATTGGATGAAATGTCCTAGTTACCTTTCTTTGTAATCTCTTCTAGCTCCTTGCTAGTTTCTAATATAATTGCCGTTCAAAAAAAATATGTATCAAACTAGGCTTTTTAAAATTTTCATTTAACATATAAGTTTAAATAGCTTAACTTCAAATTACATTAATCACTCAAATCATTCAAACTGAAGCTTTTGCAATGCAATGTTAGGCATTCCCAAGTCTTCAAAACATTCACTAACCCTTTATTACAATGCTTCTAACTATAATTTATAGAAAGCATATTAGCATGTGAAGATCCACGAAAACAAGCATAGAGCTCTTGTCATCTTCATCCATTGAAAGCGTACTTGCATGTGAAGATCCACCACAACAAGTTTAGAGCTCTTGTCATCTTCATCCATTGAAAGATTCTTATCAAACGAATATCAACAATATCAAGCTTAGAGTTCTTGGTGTCTACATTAGTTATTCAAATCAATTAGACAACCATGTCTTCTATTACCATTATACAACATTATTTATCACTGTCATACTACATCATGTATCATCAATCATATTCCAAACTAGAGGTTAGGTAGGTTTGTGTTTAAGCTATAAAACACAATGGTTATAGGTTTGTTGTATTTATGGATCAAAGCACAAGGGTTGTAGGTTTATTGTGCTTGTGCCATAAAACACAACAAGTTTGGTTGTATACGGAGAAGAACTCGATATCTAACTTAGTATATGTACAAGGTGTACGTGATATTGAACTGTTTCTACACCATAAAGAGTGTTTTAAACTAATGAAAAGAACTCTTGAGTGAAGACTCGGAAAGTGGAGTATGACGAAGAGAAATTTCGTGACGAAACACTATAAATCATCGTGTTTGGTTTAGTCTATACTTTACTTATTGACTTGCGTTGTGTTGATAAGTTTTCTTTCAGCATCCCTATTATTATTGTTGTAGAATTATTATTAACACTTATCATAATCAGTCTCGAGATTTTCGATGGCCCTATGCAATAAAAAAAAGTGGCCATGTTACACTTGTAAAATAAACAGAAATTGCACATAATTAAACTTAACTTATATGGCTCATATATGTTTATTATTATATGTATTTATATGCAAAACTAATAAAAATGTGACCCTTTTAAGTGGAAACCCTGTACGATGACACATATTGCACTTCTCTCCGAAACCCTCTCATCATATTGAACTATACAAGAAATTAAGTTTTTAGAAAGGAACGTATCCAGTAAACCTTAAAATTCATGCTCTATGTTTCGTCGTCACTTTTGTAATAGAAAGGGCTTTTTCTTGTTTATGAGAAAGTATTGCATATATAACAAGAAACCCTAAAATTCGTGCTCCATGTTCCGAGTGATCAAGCAATATACGAATATGTCTATATGTATGTTAACTTTCAAGATATTTTAAATCCATAGAGAATAGTGCTAGTGGTTTCAAAAGCATCTATGTGCATTGTGCATGGTGAGATTATTGTAGTGCTTATCCTGCCAAATCATATCTTAGTGCTACTAACGCGGATTTACGTGTTCCCAATCACCATAACTTTTTTATAATACTTCCCACCATTCACTCTTTTATGTAACAATGTTCATAAACTTCTAACAACAACATATTCTGGCTCATAAGATTTTTGTAACGTCATTAACTACATTTCAGATAGCATTATTTCACCGCGTGATAGCCAAAAATCTGCTAAAAATGAATCTAAAACCCATTTGAGCCAAAAGCCAAAAGCTTAGAACATGAGTATGTACTACTTTAACCTTAGCTACAAGCTTGATTTGGTTTATTTGATACGTTATAAATTAAGAAAACCATAAACAATGTACATGACGATATTGATGTTCATGTTGAGTTTGTCGTGACTCAAGGTCTTAAAGTTTCCCACTTTGGTGATTTCATAATTCAAATAGCTTGATAAACCGACACGCATCAAGTTCATCAACTAAAGTATTAAAAGGTGATGGAATAATTCATAGAGCATCAAATATATTTAATAAAGATATGTTTCACTTTATGCCTATATCAATCTTGCAAACCCATGTTGGGAGGAATCAAATAACTTAAAACAGTATTATTCTTGTACACTTGCATGCGTTTATTTAATTTGTTCGGTTTGTGGTTTTTTATTTTATGATATCCTAGACAACATGATCTAAATAATCCCAATTGTAGCATGTTTTGCAAATTACCATACAGTTATATTGAGACCAATAGTGTGCTACTGGTATATCATATCTCGGCCCACAGTAGGATATTTAGTTTGCGAAAAATATCTCCTTTTTTAAGAATATTTTCATGTGAAAAGAAAAATATTGAAAATCCGTTTAGTCGTAATTTTTTTCAACATTTTTCAAAAAAGTGGGATTTTCATTCATTTTTTTTCAACATTTTTCAAAAAAAGTGGAAAGTCTATTTTATCATTCTTACTTTTTTCATTCTCATTTCTTCTCAATAAAAAGAAAAAATGTAACTCCAACTAAACACATTTTCAAAAATCTAACTCTTTTCTAAAAAAGAAGAACAATTCTCTTCTCTAGGAAATTAGAAACTGAAAAATAAGAATAATTTTCACCAACTAAACGGTCCCTTAGTGATTCTTTAACTAAAAAAAATCAGCACCGAGTGTATGGAATAACTTGAATTATGTTCATCTTGCAAAAGAAAAAAAGTATTAGTCCGTATTGTTTTGTGAATATGCTCTTTTGCAAACCTTTTGATTTACCAAAGAATAAAGATATGATCATCGAATAGAAATGGAACCAAAATCATCGAATAGAAATAGAACTAAAGGCCTTTGGCTTAACGCTGCGTGGCACGTTGGCGATACATCAACAATAAAAATGTTGAGGTAAGATCAGGGTCATCTCAAGGTTACGGAAGGCTTATAGCCATTTTGCTTACAAGAGCCTTCTAAATGTAGAAGACATGTTTCAAGATGAACATGACGTAAAATCGAGGTGTGGTTGGAGTTAGATATACCGGAGTTTGTTAACGTAGAAGACATGTTTCAAGATGAACATGACGTAAAATCGAGGTGTGGTTGGAGTTAGATATACCGGAGTTTGTTAACGTAGAAGACATGTTTCAGTGGATCCATGGTCAAGGAGCTTCGTGGGTCTACGTATCGGAGGATCTTTTTTTTTTAACGGCAACTATTATTAAAAACTAGCAAGATGCTAGAAAATTACAACGAAATCAAAAAAGGGTGCTGACACCAACTGGTCCAACTAATAGAACTCTTACATCGAGAAGAGATCCAAGAAAAAGAACAAGCAACGATATAATCGAAAATGACTTCCTTCCGAGGTTTTTTAGACGCAAAAATCTCATGATTTCTAAAATTCCATAGAGCCCACCAAGCAGTGTAGAAAGCTCCAAAAAAAGAAAAAGCCTTCTAAAAGATTTTAGTACTTCAAATTTTTGTATAAAAAAGTTGTATAAAGATGGTTGCGCCCTGGGTTTCATTTTCTAGTTGCATTATCTGTTTGACTTTTTGGTCATGGGTCGTTGATTCGGTTGTACTAATGGCATGTTTATTTATAAAATCTAATGAATGAACCAAAGCACATATTCTGTTATAAAATGTGTGCCCTTAGAGGTAGACCATGCCTTGGGAAGAATTAAACTTGCTCATATCGAGTGGAGTTGGTACCCATCCTGTAGTTTTTTTGTATGTTTCCAAAAAACATATAGTGACAGTTGAATTAAGTATGTGAAACAATGATTGACTAAATTTGGTTGTTTTTCATCATATACTTAATTACTTATTAACAAAATACTATAAAGATAAGAGTGGGAATCTGATATACTTGACACTGTTATAAAACTATTTTAAATCATAATATGAATGCAAGAAATATTAATTTATGCTACTAACCAAGTAAAGGAGAAAGAGGCCCCCAACTCCCTAAGCTTGGTTTGAGGCCCATATATATTAATAGATTGTACTTGGGCTTTACTTTATTAAAGTATACACAAGCATGATCGCCTGCGCGTTGCTGCGAGACGTTAATTTTTTTTTTTGCTGATTTAGTTTTTCGGTCTCATGTTTAATAGTTTGTTTTTTTTCTTATATGACCGTGTTGGGTCTCATGTTTAAAGATTTGTCTTTTTGGCTATTTGGGTTTTTTGTTAAATATAATTTTATGACATTTGGGTAAAATATGTGTTAAGTAAGTGCATCGCGCGTTTGATGGCGGTGGCGTTAATGTTTTTTTTTTGTTTTTCGTGCGGGTTTATTTTTCGGTCTCATGTTAATAATTTGTTTTTTTATAGGGCTTATGTGTTGAGCGTCATGTCGTGGGTTTTTTTGATTGAATAAATCAGTATTTTTGTAAAGTTTTTTTTTCTATTTGTGTCCGACCAAATTTTTTTTATATTATTTGTGCGGGTTTATTTTTTCGGTCTCATGTTAAATAGTTTGTTTTTTTTATATGGGCTTATGTGTTAGGCCTCATGTCGCGGATATTTTTTATCTGAATAAATCAGTACTTTTGTAAAAAAAATCTTATTTTGTGCCGAACAATTTTTTTTTTAAAGTTGCCTACTTAAAAAAATGTCAAATGGGCCGGCCAAAAATGGGAGCCCAATAAGCCGGCTACTGTAGCAGCGCGGTCATAAACGACAGTGTTTCCTTCCAAACATATAGTATATATAAAGAAAAAGAAAAAAAAAAACTAAATGGGCCGGTTACTGTAGCTACTGTAGCTAGCTGCCAAAACGGCAGCGTTTTATGCCGCCTATAGTATATATATATATATAAAGCATGATTACCCGCGCGTTGCTGCGGCCGTTAATTTTTTTTTTTTGCGGATTTAGTTTTTTCGGTCTCGTGTTTAATAGTTTGTTTTTTTTTCTTATATGGTCTTATGTGTTGGGCCTCATGTTTAAATATATCTTTTTGGCTATTTATTAATTTTTTTAGAGTTAAACTTGAAAGTATTTATAACTTTATAAGCATGTTAAATATAATTTGCAAGGGCTAGTACAAAATGGTCTTGGAAATATTTGGCTTTTGTCGGTGGGTATTGTTCATTTAGTACTTCCCATTTTGGTTCATAGATTCCACATAGATAGTGGATTAGGAAAAAGAAAGAAAAAAAAGGCTAATTTTATTTTTGCCTGATTTCATAGGAATGTTGTCATAAATTATAATTATAAAATGTTTAAGAAGATTAACTTGTTGTTTTTTTAATATCTAGAAAACACAACCCATAAATTCGTGGTTCGAGAAAAAGTAAGATCGGATCGTAGTAGATCTTAAGATCTTATGGTCAAGATCGGGATCCTATAAGATCCTAAGCAAGCAAAGATCCAACGTAGGATCTGGATCATTTTTGCTTTGCAGTATCGTAAAATCGTAAGATCCTAAAATCAGGATCGGGATCTTAACAACCATGAACAAAACTACCTGGTTACAAATTTAAATGATCAAAGTTATTGGAAGAAGGTTACTCAAAGTCAAAAGGTAAATTTCTAATTTGTTAATTTTAAGGTTTATAAGTTGCATATTTGTTTTTTCAATTGTTATTTTGTAACATGAAAACGAGTGAGTGAACAAGGTCACCTACATCGAGAAATTTGTGTTTGAAAGTATTTATGTTGAAGTAGTTATGAATAACTTTCCAACAATGAAGAATCGTCGTGGTCTCTTGCCAAAGAAATGATATGTTACTTTAATTTAGAACGTCTATATGACACTTTTTTTATTGCACTTGTGTTAGAAGGTCTTGGCCGCTTTTAAAAACGATGATATGTAACTGTTTGTTTGTTGCATTTTTTGTTTCATTTTTTGTTTGGTGCACTTCAGTTTTTGATAATATATGCATATTACTTTAAATTTGCCTCTCAAAATTTTTTCACTAGTACCGCCTATGATTGTCTCCCAAAGTTTTTGTTTGTTTGATCATGCTTTTGGTACAACAATCTACAATCCATATTAGTTTGCACATGCTTTCCACATTCGATTAAAAAATTTGTTCTTTCTCGGATTGGGATGCTTGGTTCTTATCCTTTCGTCTTTCTTCCCGTCTCAAGTCTATTTTAGAAGGTGTTTTTTATGTTGCTTGGTGGCGGATTTGGAGGCTTCGAAATCAGTTGGTCTTTGACGCTTCGCCTCCTAATCGTTCGACGATTTTTGATGACATTGTTTCTTGGTCCTTTTTATGGTGTTCTAGTAGATGTAATAGGGTTTTTTCTTGGGAGTATTGGTTAAAAAACCCCTATCTTATTTCTTTGTAATGTCTTTCTAGCTCCTTGCTAGTTTTTTTTTAATAAAGTTGCCGTTCAAAAAAAAATATACTTTTTGTGTTTGGACATATTTAGTCGCATATAATTTCAAGATATTCAAATAAATGTCGAGTAAGCTTCAAAATACATTTATATGATTTGTCAATTTTTACACAAGATATTTCAAACAAAAAACCTTTTGCAATCTACATCCCGTTAGTAAAAGTAAAACATTTTACATCTTTAAAGACTGTCGGCATAAATTTTTTCCTCATTATATCTGTTATCCAATAAAAGTCAAACACCCCTCTTAATAAAATTATTCCGAAA
The DNA here is from genome assembly GCA_026074375.1 of Tanacetum coccineum. Classification (NCBI taxonomy): domain Eukaryota; kingdom Viridiplantae; phylum Streptophyta; class Magnoliopsida; order Asterales; family Asteraceae; genus Tanacetum; species Tanacetum coccineum. Next base: position 11,482 of record BQNB010057911.1, read on the forward strand.
CGCCGTGATTCGGGACCATGTTAGTTGGCGGAGGCGCCAAATAGTGGCGGTGAAGTTGGCAGGTGGTTGAGGTGGCGTGTGATGGTGGTGGTTGACAGTGATTTACAGCTATTTATAATTTTCCTGTCACATCAACTTTTTTTCTCTCTTACGACCTACGTGTGACATTTTAGGCACAATAAGACGACCTACATCTTTTTTTCAACTTTTTTAACAACAAAATTAAAATTCACTAATAATAGAAAACATTACATAATAATTCAAATAAAATTAAAAACATTAAAATAAAAATTAAAAACTTAAACTAATAATCTTAAGTATAGTGTTCCTTGATTTCTTGCTTCATCTCCATTAGCTTCTCTTGAGGAACGCTTTCTTGACGTCGGGATTTTGAGGTTTGATTTTGAGAGTTTTGTTAGACATTGTAAATATCATGTAATAGAAAAGTTGTTTGAATTTGTATAAAAAATGGTGAAATAAGATTAAAAATTTATAACGGTTAAATTTAATTTAATTTTCTTTATTAAATAGCTCAGCGTTGATTTTGGTTTTTGAATGTGCATCGACCTAGATCGAGGTTCCAACCCATTCGTCTCAAAATATAAGCCGCGACCGACTTGTTTGTATAGGGTTGCACTTGTGGCGACCTAGTCGGGTGTGGGTCAACCTACTTGGTCGACCGATCACTACGAAGAACCTTAGATTGCCAAAATTTTATTACAGTATATTTAGTGTGAAAAATAGCAAATCAAAAATATATATTTTGTAGTTTATTATAAATATTTTCCTTTAAAATCTAACACCATCGACATATAAGTCTGTGAACATCAACAGCCAAAGGGCAAGAAAAAAATAAATGAGAAATCTCTTCAGCAGCATCTTTACAAACCGGGCAAGACTGATCCAAAACTTGAATGTTCCTACGATTTAGATTCAGCCGTGTAGGAAGACGATCCAAGTAAACCCTCCAAGCGAAAACATTAATCTTGATAGGAATAAACTTAACCCAACGAGTAGCAACCAGATCATTAGGAAGAAAATATTCATCAAGTAAACATCGAATGTTCTTAACCTGAAAGGACCCATCCCCGTTCGTTATGTTGGAAGATAAACATTTTTTTTATCACAAATACAAAAGAATAAAGGGAGTTGTGTCGAATTATTTTCACAATCTTGTTACAGTAAGGTGCGTTTGGTAGGACGAAATGAAATGACAAATGAAAATAATAAATAACGTAATGGAACAAATGATGTAATATAATGCTTCATTGCCGTTATTAATCATGTTTGGTTGATATGATATGACCGAATGAAATTAATAAGAAAAATACTAAAATGCCCCGTTGATGGTAAGAAATTTATTTAATATGGTTAAAAATGATGAACTTTTATGTAATTTTGATTCAAATTTTTTTTTGAACAACAAAAGATTTTATAAAACTAGCAAGATGCTAGGAAATTACAAGGGGTTACATAACCATTCGTTTCAATTAGAGACTAATCTACCTCTAAACTTTAACCAATTGAAAGAATACAAACGAACAATATCATAAATATCACTTTTCCTACATTGTTGAGAGTTAAAAGTGACATCATTTCGATACCTCCATACGATCCAGAACATAGTGACAATGATAACAAAGAGGCGTTTCTTTTTCACTTGAGAACCCGCAATGTTGTCCTGTCACACCCCCAGACGTGGCCGGGACGAAACACGTGTCCGAATGCGTGACTTAATTGGGCATCTCAAGTACAAAGCATAAAGAACGACCTCTAAGGGTACGTTTTAAAAATAAACACCGTTGCATAGGTTGAAAATAATAATAATAAGTTTTACATCGAATAAATTTAAAAGATTCAAAGTTAAAATGCGGAAGCTTAAATAAGTTCAACAACGGTATTTAAAGACATAGATAAATATAGGGTAATCGGTACAGGCATTAGACGCTAGACATAAGGTCAATTAACAGAATCCATGCTAAGCACCTGAGAAGAAACATCTTAACGGTCACCATAAAGTTGAGTGGAATTCATAGGTTTAGTTCAAACGTTATTATTGTGGACCACAATATATCAACACGTATGCGACAGGTATAACAAATTACAACATTCATAAAACGGTAATGTTACGTTGCACTAAGCTCATGACACTGAAAGCTATTGCGCCTATGTTAGCATTGTACATTGCTATAAGTATTTGTTTGCCCTATCCATGTGTCCGACAAAGACAACCTAACCAGTATGACATGACTATATTCGTTTATCGGGCGCCCCGGTGGGTAGTAGAGGCTACCTTCACCGGATAGGGGATAATTAGTCCGTATAGTTTCTTTATGTATTTCTTCGCGCTCCCTCGACCGGTCCTCCAGTCAAGAGATTGACAGTTCATGATAGTTCGGGCAGTAGTGGTCTAAAGCTACATAGGCAACCACGTAAACAAGGAAATTCTCACGTATAGTACTTATGTCCAGTTTTAAAAGAAAGCAATGTTTCTCACCCCAAGTTATAAAACATTTATTCAAAATGAGTAAAGAGTGAGGCTATGAACTCACCTTATACGGGTAGTGGATCAAAATGAATCAATCAAGTGAAAGTGAATCTCACGGTTCTAGCGACAACCTATCATATAGTCGTCGTTTAAGTATGATGCACAATGAATAACGCTTAACGCAAGAACTGATCATCCGAGCACGAGTAGACACGGCGTATCCCTTATTAAAACGTACTTTCAAAAGTTATAAGTTTTGACAAGTCTCGACACTTTAAAACATCTTACAAAAATATTCGTCTTTAGTGTATTTCGCCTTTAGCGTTATTTCGTCTTTTAGTGTATTGTTGCGTTTTAGTATATTTCGTCTTTTAGTGTTTTCGTCTTTTAGTGTTATTTTCTCTTTTAGTGATTTGTCTTTTAGTGTGTTTTGTCTCTTTAGTGTATTTGCGTCTTTTATGTGTATTTCGTCCTTTAGTGTTCCCGCTCACATCAACGTTTGACATCGATAAATCTAAAAAAGTTGGACCTAAACTCGGCACTTATGAGACTATCTATTATTCGACCACGTTTTTCTACTTTTATCCTAAGTTTGATAATAAAAGTATATTTTTGACGCTTTTACTTAACGTTTACGAAATTTCGGCGTGACCTTATAAAAATATAGACTTTTCATTGTACCAAAACCTCGACCGTGAAAACTATCTATTTTACAAAGTAAGATCTTTTATTGACTCGCAGTATATCCGGTATTTTTCGACAACACCTCAAATATTCAAAACAAGTTCCGTTCTAAACCTACAACATCTTCGCATTCAAACTTATGTTAAACAAATTCCACATCTACTTAATCTTTTCGCCAACGATATTTAACTCAACATATGCTAAATCTTTAAGTAAACAATATAGCCGTAATAATAGCAATATAATATATCAAAACATAAATCACAATGAACTTTTAAATGCAAAAGTACAACTACTTTTTATTTTCTTCCATTTATAAAGAAAAATATTAAACTTTGAGACTTGTGGTAAGGTTAGGAACAAGTTCTAATGATCAAGCCAGAACCGGAGGGATCTGCCTAGGGACAATCCACTAGTTAGTGTAGAAGTCCTTAGGTATGACATAAAAAAGGAGAAAAAGTGAGAATAAGGGAATAGTGCCGAATGAGATAGAGCTAGTACTGGAATATACCCAACAAGGTTCTAGTCATGAAGTCTCGGTAAGCACTGAAGGGGTTGAAGAATTAAAATGAATTGTAAGGATAAAGGGTGTAAAAAAAGAAGCCCTCCATATACTTAGGCAGAAACCGGGTCAATACATATGCTGCCAGAATCACTAAGATGATTGCTGACATTGAAGACCGACATCATGAACCCAGTGATGCAATGCACAACCCTCCCTAGCCACTCAGAATCTCTCAAAAGATTTCTGTTTCATTTCTCACGGAGACTAAACACGTAATCTATTGACTTTCTCACTCCGAGTTAGTTGATATTGAAAATGTGGCAGTCAGCTCCAGCCTCCGAATATTAAAACCAAAAATCACTATCGAGTCTAGAGCCAAGAGATCATCAATTAATCTCGTTAGAACACATTTCCAATTCTCTTGTCTTTCACATACTATGGAAACAAGACTATCCTAAGAGTCATACGCATTATCCTTGTGATATTGCCAGAACATCCGAGTGAAACGATGGTTTTTCACAATGAAGATGTAAATCCTGCTAGAGCCACGTAATTAACGAAACGAGTAACGATATCACAAAAAATTATGAAATTTTAAATATTGCCTTAAAACATAAAAACACGGCTATTGCCAAAATACTACAACGTTTGGTGCCCCGGTTCGCTCCCGATGACGATTCTCAGATAATAACGGAAAAACTTCCCGGTTAAACGGAAAAGCTAAACGAAACTTTTAAAAATTCAAATTACTAAACGTAAACGGCTAAATTATTGAACAAAAATTCTCGGGTTGTGACATTCTTTCCCCGTTAAAGAAGCTTTATCCTCAAAGCTTAGGACGCAACCTCTGCCGCGGGTGCAGAGTTGGTAAAAAGGTGCGGGTATTTCTTTTGCATTTGGTCTTCACGTTCCTAGGTGAACTGAGGACCTCTCCTGTAGTTACAGTGTACTTTGACAATTGGAATACGACTCTGCTTCAGACGCTTGACCTCACGGTCCATGATTTCGACAGGTTCTTCGATGAAGTTCAATTTGTCGTCGACTTGGATTTCATCTAATGGTATAACAAGCGGTTCCTCAGCCATGCATTTCTTTAACTTTGAGACATGAAACGTACTATGAACTCTACTCAACTATCCTGGGAGTTCAAAACGATAGGCAACGGTTCTTACTTTGGCAATGATCTTAAAAGGTCCAATATAACGAGGATTCAACTTTCCCCGTTTGACAAAACGTATCACTCCTTTCCAAGGAGGTACTTTCAACATGACCTTATCTCCTACTTAAAACTTAAGAGGTTTTCGTCTTACGTCGGCATAACTCTTTTAATGATCACGGGCGGCTTGGATACGGCTCTTGATTTGAACGATTTTCTCGGTTGTCTCGTGAATGATTTCTGGGCCAGTGAGCTGACTATCTCCAACTTCAGCCTAGCAGATAGGTGATCGACACTTGCGCCCATATAACGCCTCAAACGGAGCAGCCTTAATGCTGGTATGGTAACTGTTGTTATATGAAAATTCTACCAATGATAAGTGTATATCCTAACCTTTTCCAAAGTTGAGTGCACAGGCACGTAACATGTCCTCCAATGTATGAATGGTCCTCTCACTTTGACCATCGGTCTCTGGATGGTAAGATGTACTCATATCCAATCGCGTACCTAATGCTTTATTAAGGGACTTCCAAAAATGTGACGTAAACTTCCCATCATGATCAGAGATGATCGAAACTGGCACTCCATGCTTTGAGACTACTTCCTTTAAGTATTGTCTCGTCAACTTCTCTAATGTGTCATCATCTCGCATAGGCAATAAATGAGCAGACTTAGTGAGACGATCAACGATTACCCAAATTGTGTCTTGACCCGTTGCCGTCTTTGGCAACTTAGTCACAAAGTCCATTGTTATATTCTCCCATTTCCATTGTGGGATCTCTGGTTGAACCAACAAACCCGATGGTTTCTGATATTCTATCTTAACCTTAGCACATGGTAAACACTTGCTGACATACGTGGCAATTTTTGCTTTCAAGTTGGGCCACCAATACAGCTTTTTAAGGTCCTGGTACATCTTATCCGATCCAGGATGGATGGAATACTTTTACTTATGAGACTCGTGCATAATCAAAGCTCTCAAATCACCAAAACACGGAACCCAACTTCGATTGTTCAAACACAACGTTCAGTCGGCGCGAGGTTCTAGCTTGTTAATCATGCCATGCAAATCTTCGTTGATGAAGTTCTCCTCCTTTCTGGCTTCCGATTGAGCACTCAAAATTTGTTTAGGAAGGTTTAACCCTATAGTTATAACTAAGGCTCGAACTAGTAGCGACTTACTTCTTTCCTTTTGACTCAGGGCATCAGCCACCACGTTCGCCTGCCCTGGGTGATATCGAATCTCACAGTCGTAGTCACTCAATAACTCTAACCAACGTCGTTACCTCATGTTCAGCTTCTTTTGATCGAGAATGTGTTGCAAACTCTTGTGATCAGTGAGCACAACGCACTTGGTGCCATACAGATAGTGTCTCCACATCTTCAGGGCAAACACTACTGCTCTTAGATCCAAATCATGGGTGGTATAGTTCTTCTCGTGAACCTTGAGTTGGCGGGATGCGTAGGCCATGACCTTCTCTCTCTGCATTAAAACCGCACCCAACCCTTTGTACGAAGCATCGCAGTATACCACGAAGTTCTCACTTCCCTTAGGTAAAGCCAAAATTGGCGCACTACACAGTTTTTGTTTCAACAGCTGAAACGTAGCCTCTGCCTTTTCTCCCCAATCAAACTTCACACTTTTCTGACTTAACTTCATCATAGGTCTAGCAATTTTTGAGAAACCTTAGATAAATTATCGGTAATAACCAGCCAAACATAAAAATTGACGAATCTCGATTGGTGTTTTGGGTGACGCCCAATCCTTGATTGACTCAATCTTAGCGAGATCAATGTGAATGCCTTCACTATCAATCACGTGACCAAGAAATTGTACCTTCAACAACTAAAACTTACACTTTGAAAACTTGACGTATAATTCTTCCTCATTCAATAACTTCAAAATCAACTTAAGCTGTCCTTCGTGCTCCTTTATGCTCTTGGAGTAAATCAAAATATCATCAATGAATACGATCACGAATCTATCCAGATACGGTTTGCACACCCGATTCATCAAATCCATGAATAATGCCGGTGCGTTAGTCAAGCCAAAAGGCATTACTTGGAACTTGTAGTGACCATAGCGAGTCCTAAATGCTGTCTTTGAAATGTCTTCCTCACGAACTCTGAGTTGATGATAACCAAATCTCAGATCGATCTTAGAATAGACTCTTGATCCTTGCAGTTGGTCAAACAAATCATCGATTCTCGGAAGTGGGTATCGGTTCTTCACAGTAAGCTT
>BQNB010057911.1:20282-38004 GCA_026074375.1 Tanacetum coccineum
TTAGCTTTGACGTTCAGAGCAGGTGTGAAGCCCGGTGGGTATGGAACACTGGAATCTGACTTTGACGCTTTACCCTTTTTAGTTCTTTTATTGAGCATACCATAAATATTAAAAGGGTCTGAGGAAGTTGCCTTAGCCATGAGAGGCACTTCATTTTGGTTATCTGGTCCCTGCGCAGCCTGGTCACCGTCATAATCTCCAAAGACCGTATCCGACACAACCTCACTTTCACTTTCCTCCTCGTTATCAAATGCCCTATTATCCATGTCATTAGCCTTGACTGACTCGTCGTCCAAGCTTACCTCGTTTACTGGTACAGTTTTAAAAGATGGAACCCACGTGAAGAGCTCTTTAGCCCGAACCCAAAAGACTTTCCCTTTAACAATGAGTTTTAAACTCTCTAAAATATTCTCCATGTGACTTGTCTTGATGCATATACGCTTTCTCGCAAATAGGGTATCATTCTCTTCCTCTAAATCAACCATCTCGCCCCATATGGAACCAATTTTTTTAAACGTGGGATGAGACCAAGCGTTTAAAGGGACACCTTCAATCTACTAGAAATCTACTAGAAATCCAATCAAAAGAGTTAACAACAAAACTCGGTATGATTTTATTTAGTACGGTTTTTGTTACATTTGATTCTAAGTTACTAGAAAAATATAATAACATACATGTTTCCTTGGATTAATAAGGGATTCAAATCACTCAATGTATATGATCGGCTTCAAAATGAATGCCATGTTGATAATGCTTAAACGATGGCGTATTACATGTACAACAAACCATATGGTTTTTGTGATTTTTTTCTATTTATGTTAAGGATTTTGCATTATGTAACCTTAAGTGCTACATCAAAATGATGGAAAGTCTCCATATTTCATTTCAAAGAGTGGTTGATGCGGGTATGTTCCATGGTATCGATGTTGGTGGTTTGGTTAATCTTTCGCACATGTTCTATGCGGATGATGCGGTTTTTATAGGTGAATGGAGCGAAAGTAATATAACTTCTCTTATCCATGTTCTTGATTGTTTTCATAAGGTTTCAGGTTTAAAAATCAATATGTGCAAAAGCAAAATCATGGGCATTGAAGTTGATAATGGTAAAGTCTCTCGAGCGGCGACCAAATTCGGATGTCTTGTTCTTAAAGCTCCTTTTTTATATCTTGGTTCTTATGTTGGAGGGGACATGAATAAAATTCAATCTTGGAAGGACATTATTGATAGAATTAGAAGACGTCTATCAAGATGGAAGATGAAAATGTTATCGATTGGAGGGCGGCTCATGTTAATCAAATCGGTACTTGGCTCGATGCCTATTTTTCACATGTCAATGTTTAAAGTTCCTGCAGGTGTCATTCAAATTCTGGAATCTCTTCGAAGTAAATTCTTCAATGGTCATGAGAGTTCGGGTAAAAAAGCTTCGTGGGTTCAATGGAAGAAGGCTCTTGCTCCTAAAGATAACGGTGGTCTAGGTATTTTTAGTCTTTATGCTCTTAATAGAGGATTGATATTTAAATGGGTTTGGAGATTTTTAGCCCATGAGCCTACGCTTTGGTCTCGTGTTATCAAGGCTATACACGGAGCCAATGGAAAGATTGATGAGATTTCGGGTAAAGGAGCTAATTCATGTTGGATAAATATTATTAAAGAGGTTAGGAGGCTTGAGGAAAAGGGTATTAACCTGCTTTTGTTCATGAAGAAGAAACTTGGGAATGGCCTTTCGACTTTATTCTGGGATGACGTGTGGTGTGATGGGGGCAAGCTTAAGAATAGATTCCCTAGAGCGTATGCTCTCGAAAACAGCAAACAAATTACAGTAGGTCAAAAACTTGCGCATCCTAGTCTTTACCATTCGTTTCGTAGACATCCGAGAGGAGGGCTGGAACTCACTCAAGTTGAAGAGTTAGCGAAAGTGATTAACCCTGTGGTGCTTACTCAGTCTCCTGATTCATGGTCTTGGACATTGAACAATTCTGGTGGTTATACCGTGGCTTCGTCAAGAAACATGATAGATTCGCGATTACTTCCGAAAGGTGATCTAAAGACTAGGTGGATTCGATATGTTCCCAACAAAGTGAACACCTTCGCTTGGAAGGTAATGACGAACTCCTTACCTACTAGATTTAACATTTCCAGACGTGGTATAGATATTGAGTCTCTATCTTGTGTGAATTGTGATGTCGGGATTGAAACCAATGATCATTTGTTCTTCGCTTGTAACACGGCAAAGAAGATTTCTAAATTAATAAATCGGTGGTGGGACGTGCCTTTTATGGATATTAACTCTTACGGAGAATGGAGGTCTTGGATCGATAATGTAAAACTGCCGAAGAAGAATAAAAGCATGTTCCAAGGTATTTATTTTGTGATGTGGTGGCTTCTATGGAATTTTCGTAATAAGAAGATGTTCGAGGCCAAGCCCAAATCTAAGGAGACGTTTTTTGATGAGATTATTTGTAGTTCTTATTACTGGTGTCGGTATAGATGCAATACTTTGTTTAGCTGGGACGATTGGTATAAAAACCCGTCTCTTATTTCTTTGTAATTTCTAGCTCCTTGCTAGTTTTTCTTAATAAAAGTCGCCGTTCAAAAAAAAAAAGTTGCATTACCTTGCGTTTTTTCATTTGGACACGTCTTTGCGATTTGATAGGGGCCGAGTATTATTATTTTTAAGATTTTGGGCTTTTGGATTATATTATAGTGGATTTCTTAGGCTAGTTGGGAGAGACCTAGCACCCACTAGTCCCCCGATTGCGTCCGCCCCTGAATCAAAGTCATATCCATTGTTTATAGTGTTTGAAAGCTGTTGGGTTTTGTCCGACTGTTTGATAAAAAAAGGGTAAATATATGGGAAACTTTTTACCCGCGCATGCATGCCTATTTTACCTCATCTGACCCCATTAATTTATTGTTTGACCATTTCAAAACGTTCATTTTTTTAATTTCCATTTACTATTTTTTTTTCGTGTCTTTGATTATGTAAATTTCATGTAAAGCTTACATTTGACGACATCTAAGTAAAGCACGGTCCGAAAATCAGACCGACATATCAAAGCCGGATTAAAATGAAAATCGATTTGACCCGAAACACCAGATTTAGGGTTGGACTGAAATGTTCGGTTCATGTGTTGATCGGTCTGATCAAACAAAGCATAATGTCCAATAGTGCGTAAGACTTAACAAGACCGGACCGGACCGAATACACCTTTCTGTATTTCTTGACATTCTGTATTTTTACACCTTCTTTAACAAATACAGATAACCAAAAGTTAAAGCAAAGTAATTTCTTGACATTCTGTATTTTTACACCTTCTTTAACATTCTCTCACAATCTAATTATTCTTAATATTCGACATGTTTGTGTCAACTTTAAACTAGATTAAGATATCCATGTAAGACGTTACAAACCTTAAACCTATAAATTAACGAGTGCGGCGTTCAAAGATGGTGATCTATTGACGTATACATGAGCTCGACTCGAGAATATTATGTTTGGGTCGATAGCTCGACGAGTCTTTATGAGGGAACAATGAGCTAGGCTCGAGAGTGGTTGAATTAGCTTGTAATAGGTAGAAAAACTAGAATTATTTATGATGGTGTGTTTTTTAAAGCAATTAAAAACTATATATATATTATATAAGATAGGAAATGAATTTAGCTTGAATTCGATTTTAAAAAGAGAAATGTTACAACCAAAAGGAGTTTAAAAAATAATTTTCATAAAATGATGTGGCATGATGATTTGTACATCATTCCCCAATTAGAAAATGAAAGATAAATAACGTGAATCTAATTATTGCATGCCACATAATTTTATAGAATTTTTTTTGTAAGCTCTTTGTGGTTGTAGCATTTTTCTTTTAGAAACTTGATACAATCATAAATAAGTGTACATTCAGAATTATTTATGATGGTGTGTTTTTTAAAGCAATTAAAATTAATAATTATATATAAGATAGGAATTGAATTTAGCTTGAATTCGATTTTAAAAACTTGATACATTCAGAAATAAGTGTACACAATTAATGTATTCACATATAAGTAGGGGTGTTGATCGGTTCGGTTATTGGGTTATTCGGTTTATTCGGTTCAATTAGTTCGGTTACATTTTTTTTCAAACCGAAAATCGAACTGAACTAGAATTCAACCGAACAGAACCGAAAAAACCGAGAACCGAACCAAAAATAAAATTTGAATTTGGTTTGGTTTTTGGGTTGACCCGAATAGCCCGAATTACACTATTTATTAAAAAAAATACATAGATATTTAGCAAAAAAAATTATTTCAAAAATAAAAAGTGTTTTTTTTATATATTATTGATCTTTTTATATATAAAAAAATATTGTATATTTATATAAATTCGGTTTTCGGTTCGGTTATCGGTTCAGACTGCCAAACCCATATCCAACCCCGAGAACCAAATTTGTAATTCGGTTCGGTTCGGTTTTGATAAATTCGGTTCGGTTATTAGCTCGGTTCGATTTATTTTCGGCTCGGTTCGGTTTCGGTTTTCGGTTTATTCGGATTTTTCGGTTTTTCTTCTCACCCCTACATATAAGCACTTAAATTATACATAATATATACAGAAAAACATATATATTACTTAAAAGCTCGATAATAATTCGAATCGAATCTGTATAAGCTCGAGCTCGACTTTTTAAACATTTCTGGCTTGAGTCGATAGTGATATAAGTCGTTTCAAGGAGTCAAGTTCGAGTTCAAGCTCAATTAATCGACATTCGACAAATGGACAAAGTTTTAGATTATGAAAATTTGTTAACACGTCTACTATTCCACTAACTAAAAATAATACTATTTGGTTCCACATATTATGGCATGCTGTTGACTTTGACACTGAAAATAATTAAATAACGTAGATAACTTAAATTCAATATTAAAGAAGTAAATTTTTTTAACTTAAGTTGGTCAGAGTAATAAATAAGGTGAGTAAATAAAAGCATGCACGAATGCATGCGAGTATGACACAACAAGTACACGATTGATTCCCTTTTCATGCTCATCATTTTCTGCCTTTTATTCGGGCACGCTTCTCCCATTTTTTATTTTTACTTTTGGTTTTGATAGGTAAAATTAGCCGTATCAGCAGTAAATGATAGTTATAAGTGATATTAGTTTTTTTTTTAAATGTGAGCTAACGTAGTTGTAAATGTAATCAAATGTGTAAAACGGCTTCTAAATGCCAAACGCTTATAAAGGCTACTTCATAAAACGTTGGAAAATGAACAATACGAGAAAATAGATAAAGCTAGTAGCTGCTTGAGCTCGAAAATATGTGTTTATCAAAATTAGCAGTAGCAGTAGAAGCAATGGGCAGTAGCCGTAAGCAGTGACGGTGAGCAATATCAGTAAACGGTGTTAGTTCTTTCTGTAAAAACGTATGGTAACATACTTGTAAGTGTAATCGTAATGTGTAAAACAACTTTTAAATGTTCAACGCTCATAAATACTACTTCGTGAAGCGTTGAAAATTAGTATCACGAAAAAATATATAAAGCTAGTTGTCCCTTGCCAAACAAGCTTTAAAAATCAGAACGCTTAACGCTCACCGATATTAAACGCTAAAAAAAACAAAGTACAAAGAATAAAGGAAGAGAAGAACAACAATACAAACCAAACAAATCTAATTGCATGAAAACAAAGAATAAAGGAAGAGATTTTAGGATCTCTTCGATGTTAGAGGGTCTTAAGGTGTCACGGGACATTGATAAATTTTTAACTCATGACATGTTAATAAGGTAAAAAAAAAACTCCATTATACTTGAAAGAAATTGAAAATAAGACAGTAGCACCCACCACTCTGTCAGTAGAAGGTTATCCAGTCGATCTTCGTAAGTAAGTAAGTAACACTTTCATCGATGATTCTCTTTATTCATTTTAATATTAAGTTTTAATTATTTTTAATATAAAAAGAGATTTATCATAAAAGTTTTATTGTTGGATAAATATTTTAAAAAAATTTAGGGTCGACTTGTCGCCCAAATGTTGACAAAATAATGTCGACCCTAAACCCTAAACATCATGCCTCCACAATTCCCGCATTTTTTAACCAATTCTTTAAAACTCCCCGCCAAGTAAAATCTAAACAACTTCGCCAATACAAACAAATAGGTTCACATTGCGATCCCTAAATTTTCCGACCCCTAAAATGTTTTTATTATTTATAAATTGTTCACAAATTTATCAAATACAATTTTAAAATACTTTAAGACATTAAATAATATATAAAGTAATATAATAAAATTTGGGTCGACATTGTCGACCAAAATGTCACCCAAACTTTTTTTATTTATTTTTATAAATTGGTTTCCACATTTAATATATACAATTTTAAAATACATTTAAAACATAAATAATATCTATAGTTATATATAAAAATTAGTATGGGTCGACAATGTCGACCCTAAAATTCGACCCAAACTTGTTGTTGTTGACTTTAACCATTTCGTTAAAATGTGGCCCTTCTGTGTAATTTTGGGTTCGACTATGTCGTCCCTAATTTTTCCTCGACCCCCCAAAACCTCATTTTTAGTTGTAGTGAGGCATGCAACTTTTAACAAACCTAATTATCAATGGTCTTTGTCCCATTGTTGAAATATATGTTACTCAATCCTGTCAATTAATATGTTTCGATGGAATAAACCCTAGTAGAATTACCTCTTACTGATCTAATGAAACCCATACTTCTATCACAGAAGACCGAACGAACTACGTGTATAACATATATCACCCAAAGGAACACCAACAAGCATCTTCTAATCGCAACCTTCCTGCTCCGTACCCCTGTCAAACACATAAACAAATGAAACCGTACGAGATTGAGCAATCCTTACCTTTAAATTACTTTCGCGACTCGCGAATTCTCGATCCTTCAAGCGTAAGCACCCATGTTTAATACAGTTTCTACATACTAATCGTTTTGAGTAGCAACAACCTCCCGATTACAACACGATTACGGTAACAGAAAAAAACAAGAAAAGAAGCTTACATCAGCTTTTTAAATTTGAGTGAATTGTGAGTCACTACTTACACAAACTATAATTTACAAACGGCAAATTTTAAACGTTTGTTATTGTATAATAACCGTTGTAAATAACAAAAAAAGCACTATAATAATACGGTCTCATATTAACCGTTGTAAATTATTGGTATTTATAACGTGTTTGCGCATAATTGAAAATTTTCATTCCGTTTAGTTGAAACGGTGGGTGTTTTGTAAAACCGCTCCAAAAAACCCACGAAGCCAAACACAACACTATATATAAACCACTTTGGAAGTTCAAGCCTACAAAACAAAAATACGAATATCACACTCCATCTCTCAGATCTAACAAAACATAAACATCAAAACAAAAACCACGAACATACTTTTTCTTCTCATATCTCAATAAAAAAACACAAATAGACGGCCAAGCCCAAGCTATCGTCATCAATTACCGCTGAGACTGGGACCTAAGAACGTTGGTAACCAGATCTCATAGGTTTGTTCTTGTAGAATCTAAAAAGTTGATTGTAGTTTAAAGCTTGTTATTATTTCTAGATCTAGTATTTTGATATTATTAGCACTAATTACTTCACCTCTTCTGGTTATGGTTTTTTGTTGCAGATCTTGATATTGTGGTCTTTGGATTGGTCTTATTGTCCTTCAGTTTAGTTTCTTTTGTAGATCTTGTTTTAATTTTCTTAAAACACAATTTGTAAAACAATAATAAGAAATTGCCAAATTGGTTTATGATTAGTGGTGATTAAATTACAAGTAATCAATAGTTTTTGTTTGTTTTCATTTGATACAATGTCATAAATTGACTATTTTACTAGAAGTTTTTTTTTGTTACCCAGATGAAGTTTTATAGAATGAGTATCGGATATTACGTAGTACTGTAGTTGGCTTGAAGACAACAGACGATACATGAAAAAATGAAAAAAACCATATGAAAATGTAATTTTTCATAAATTATGTGTCATGGTTTTTTAAAGCGGTTCTTTAATCAACCTTGCGGTCAAACATTTGCTCCATAGTATATAGAGTAATGAATTTTTTTTTAGAAAATCGTGCGTATTTTAGAAGCGTTGCGATATTGGCCTCGTTTTAATAGCAATTCGAAAATATTTCTATGGGTATTTTTTTGATACGAATGGGAAAATCATAAATAGTTAAAAGTTGAGGGTCCGTTTTGTAATTTTTTTTACTTTTGGCATTGTAGCACTGTAGCAGTTGGGCTAGATGTTGGACTAAACTAAAAAAAAAAACTATTTGGGCGGCCCAAAGTGGGAGCCCAAGTCAACCTTGCGGTCAAACATTTGCTCCATCGTATATAGAGTAATTATTGTAAGCACGGAACGAAGACGTTTGAGCAAAAGTGTGAGATCTCGAACATTTATTAAAAATTATTGAAGCCCAATAAAAGTCTGACAAAATAGGCCAGCTCAAGCCCAACACTTGGCCCAAGTTTGGCCCTATTTAAAACCTTATTAAAGCTTATGCCCAAAACTACACTTATAAAGCCCATATCCATGTCAAGCCCATCTGGCCCAACTGATTGTCTCTTTGTCACTACAACTTACCAGGGCACATATTTGGGGAGGATACAAGGCACCGCAAAGGAGAGCAAATTCGTATCACTTTCGTATCTTTCTTTCCTTTTTTGTAATTTTTGTTGTTCTTTTATACTTTATTATGTACATTGATTATTTAGTTTTAGTCTAAAAACTTGGTATTGATCATAAGGTAAAGTTTTAATCATTATTAGTTTATGTTTAGGTTTTATTAATTTCAAGTCTTAATGTTTATGTTTTTTGTTTTTTAAAGTAGATTTTGCGAAGGCCTACGACTCGGTCAGATGGGATTATTTAATTGATGTTCTTGAGGCGTTCGGTTTTGGGTCTGTGTGGTGTAATTGGATTCGGGGTATTCTATATTCTAGTAAAGCTTCGATATTGGTTAACGGAAGCCCCACTAAAGAATTCTCTTGTTACCGTGGTCTCAAACAAGGTGATCCGCTTGCTCCGTATCTTTTTATTCTAGTCATGGAATCGTTGCACTTGTCGTTTAGTCGTGTGGTTGAAGAGGATCTTTTTAAAGGTATTCAACTGCCGAGATCGATCTCTATATCTCACCTTTTTTATGCGGATGACGCTATGTTTATTGGCGAATGGTCTGACAACAATCTAAAAGGTATTACTAATATATTGAAGTGTTTCTTTCTTGCATCGGGGCTTCAAATAAATGTCCATAAATGCCAATTGTTGGGAGTGGGTGTTCCGAATAACGTGGTTCAGCAGGCGGCAGATTCTATTGGATGCTCAATTTTGAACAATCAGTTTCGATATCTAGGCGTGATGGTGGGAGATAATATGTCCCGTCTTAAAGCTTGGGATGATATTATCCTGAAGATTAAATCTCGTCTCTCAAAGTGGAAAGTAAAAACTCTCTCGATAGGTGGACGTCTAACTCTTTTGAAGTCGGTTCTCGGTGCTTCTCCAATTTATGCTATGTCCATTTTTACAGTTCCTCGTGGTGTTCTGAAAGCTTTGGAGTCTATTCGTAATCGCTTCTTCAATGGTGCGGATCAATCGGATAATAAAATCACATGGGTCGCCTGGGATAAGGTTCTTGCTTCCAAGAAAAAAGGAGGCTTAGGAGTCTCGAGTTTTTTTGCTCTCAATCGAGCTCTTCTTCTGAAATGGGTGTGGCGATTTATGTCTCAAGACCATTCCCTTTGGTGTCAGGTAATTAATGCTTTATACGGTTCGAAGGTAGCTTCTCATCAGACCCATTATTCTTCGAATTGGTGTTCGATATTACGAGAAGTTCATAAGCTTAAAGATAAAGGTTTTGATTTTTGGTATCATATCAAAAAGCGAATAGGGAATGGAGCTGATACAAGTTTCTGGTATGACTGTTGGTTTGGAGACATTCCTTTTTGTGTTAAATATCCCCGCTTGTTCGCTTTGGAGTTGGACAAACAAGTCTCGGTGGAATCTAAACTCCTTTCTTCAATGGAAAGTTCTTTTCGTCGGAATGTTCGAGGAGGGATTGAACAACACATGTTGGAGGAATTGACATCTACGTTGGAGACGGTATCTTTATCGAACTCTTGTGATCGGTGGATCTGTGATTTGACAAGTGATGGTGTATTTCGAGTCAAGGAGGTTCGGAATTGTATCGATGATATTTTTCTTCCGTCGCAAGTCATCGAGACTAGATGGGTGAGGTTTGTTCCAATAAAGGTTAATATATTTATTTGGCGAGCCCGTCAAGATTGTTTGCCGACGAGGGTTAACTTGGTTCGTAGAGGTATTAATGTGGATTCTTGCGTATGCCCGATATGTTCGTCTGGAGAGGATGAGATTAATCATATTCTTTTCCGGTGTGATTTGGCGCAGCAGGTTCTTCGTCGTATTTGTAGGTGGTGGGAATTAGATCCTTCTGATTGGAACACGTTTCAGGAATGGTATGCTTGGTTCTCTTCGATCAGATTCTCTTCCAAGTCTAAGTCGCTATTGGAGGGCACTTTCTTCGTAGCGTGGTGACATATATGGAGGATTAGGAATCGCATCATTTTTGAGGGAGTTCTTCCCAGACGTTCCAAGGTCTTTGATGAGATTATTTTTTGTGCTTTCATTTGGTGTAATAATCGTTGTCGTAAAGTTTTCTCATGGGAGGATTGGTTAAAAAATCCCCACCATATTTTTTTGTAATGTTGTTTCTAGCATCTTGCTAGTTTAATAAAATTTCCGCCGTTCAAAAAAAAAAAACAAACGATTGACAAATTATGATTCAACATCTATTAGAAAAAAACATACACTGAAAATGTGTTTAAGGCAAAGTGACCTTACTGATCTAATTGTTTTAGTATATATCTGTATAGTACTAGTAAAACATTACGAACAAACAAGAACTAGTGTAATACCCATGCGTTGCACGGTTCACGCGTAAAAAATGAATCAGTGTTCTTTACGACAACCCAATATTGAATCTGTAAAAAACATACTCTCTCCGTCCCAAATTAATTGTCCCCCGATAAAAAACACACAGTTTAAGAAAACATAATCATTACTGCATTCTCTCTCTTACTTTTTTGCAGAATGATAGTTTTACCCTTATGGAATTAATTGAAGCTTTGAATAAAGTTTGTAATTTCTAGTATCATTAGGGGCAATATAGTAAACTTGCTACATTACTCACAACTATATTCGAAAGGGGACAATAATTTTGGAACAACCCAAAATGGAAAGAGGGACAATTAATTTGGGACGGAGGGAGTATATCACAACCCAATAATGAATCAGTTTAAGACAAGGTTCTAAAAGGCGTCAAGGCGCGGCGTCTACATTACAGGCCAAGGTGTCGACATTAGGCGTGACGTGAGTTGAGGCGTGAAATGGCGGGCAAATGCGTAAGGCGTGGCGAGTTTTTTTGAAGTTTTTTGTGTAATTTCTAATATATGAGATTTGGACTTTGATTTACTAATTTTTTGAATTGATGATTGAATTTAATAATATTTATTACTCGTATAATTATAAAATATGATACAAATCTATAAATCTATAAATATTTTTTGCCGCCTTAAGCCACGCCTTAAAAACGTCATGTTGCCACGCCTCACGCTAAAGCTTGAGACTTGGCTATGCCGCCATGTCACGTCTCACGCTATTTATAACGTTGGTTTAAGATTACATATCACAACCCAGAATACGTACACATAAGAATGTATTGACAATTACTTTTATTTTTCAAACTTGTTAGTATAAGATTATATATCACAACCCATAATTCCCGTATTGATCTAGTGTTATTCAATTACATACAAAGACATAAAATTGCACAATCATTACAAAGAATGAATGATACGCAGAAAGAAGCCCCGTGAAAGCTATCTATTAATAAGTTTATAGAGGTCCCTCGTTGATGTCTATATAGTTTTTTTTGTATTGCAAAAAATTGAAGTAAGGACAACAAAATGAGCATGTGCCAAAAATACTCTTCGAAAACAATTTTATACCTTACTCATCTATATTACATAATAAAGCATTGTGGCTTCCTATAAAAAGAAGGCTTAAAAAAGTTTAAGACAAAAAGTATTACTATAGAGTGAAAAATAGAAAATCAATGTAAAATCTGAAAATTTAAGTCTCATTTAAAACATATGTAACAGCTTATTTCAACCGTATAATAACCGCCATTCAATAATGATATCTTTTAATGAAATTGTTTATGAGAAAAAATCACTAAACTTGTAACCACCAATTTAATACTTAAATTTGAAAAATAAAAATGATAACCATTTACACTATTAATAATTTTGACGGTAATTTGTTGGTGGTTTTGTTGTTGGTTTATATTGGTGGTTTTGCATTCATATTGCTTATAATTATTTTAAAGATAAGGATCCTCTAAAGTTCATTTGAACTTTAGAGGTAAAGTTCACTCACAAGTATAAATAAAACCGGGTCCCGCAGTAGGCCTTGGTATTATCTATATGAGGGAACTTTACCTCTAAAGTTGAACTTTACCTCTAAAGTTGAACTTTAAATGATCTTTTTTCCTTATTTTAATTAAAAGTTGTCATTCATTTGTAAAGTTACTGTTAGAAAGAAAAAAAACGTATAAATGAAAAAAATATTTGCTCGCCATAAAAAGTTACCGTGCACCCGTCGTTTCATTGTGCGGGTACCATGCTATTTTCTTAATGTATTTTTTCTCTTTCACTTACGAATTTTTAAAAGTGTTTTAAAGGTGAAATGTTAAATGCATATTTGTAAATTATTGTATTACTTACATAATGGTACTTAGAAAAAAAAAACATGGTTGTATACATTGAAAGGTCATGCTTCGTGAGTTTTCTCTACAAATTGGAAATTAAAAATAGCATATTTAAAGGTAATTATATGTATAATTCATTTATTCGGTTGCTAAATAAACGAAATTCTTGGCATACTTGTCCTTAACTTCACATATTAAGAGATAAATAGTTTACTCAAAAGGTTGGCAAAAATGTCAAGGCAACTTTGACTTTTAAATGTTATTCGGCTGAGATCTAATTAAGGATTAGTGAATCGTTACTGGATGAAAGCACTTGCCACGTCATCATTATTTCTCTCTGCTCCGTCGGCAATAGAAAAGGCAATATTGAAAGCACCAACCTGCCTGATGTAGCTCTGTATCTACACGCTCCTTGATCCTCCTCTCGAGCTGTGGCCTAAATTGACTCATAAGTAAGTAATTACCAATTAAGACAAATATTATTAATAATATAAACACACCTTACCAATTAATTACACCATGAATTCCAAACCTCCCAGCACGACGACGTTTAAATTTCTTAGTGCGATATTGTTTAGGTTTTTGTTATGGAGAAGAAAGATGGGTTGAATATGAAAGAGGGTATTGCTACTAGGGTTAACTTAGAAGAATCTGGTGCGAAGTGTGATGTAAGTCCAAAGGTGTGTAATTCTTCTCCTTTGGTTTCTCCCACTGCTACTCTATTACATGCACTGAGGGCTCTTTGTATATAACATAGATGTTGCTGCCACTTTTAGAGTTTCATTAACAATTGTTGGTGACTTGCACATGTTAATAAAGTGTATTGAAGATGGTATACATGATGAGTTATTATCCGGGATGACTAATGATGATCGTCTGAAAACCTTGGATGCATTAGGTGCTATATGTTATTTCAATTAGGTGATAATGATAATACTTGAGGTGATCCCTTGTAAGAGTTTTTTACCTTTTTTTTGCGGTAAGTAAAGGGTTTCTCCGATTATAATTTTCATTATTGCCATTAATAACATTTACATGTACAACGGGTGAGGGGTGATCCAAAAATTTCGCTATGTTTCATAGCTATACTAACTTACATTAATAGGAATGTACAAAAAATCAACTAGACAAAAGAAAAATTAATTTATTATCTTATTGCAACTCATACACGGATATCCAAGATTATTCACATATTGCTATGAAGCTCATGTAGAAGATCCCGGACCTTCGTACATTATCCTCTTCGTTGGGTCATCATCTTAGTCACACATTACTATACGACTATCTCCTTTTTTCTAAGCACACTTTTAAAGTTACCCAAAACTACCCTTTTAGATGCATAGAAAAGAGCCATATCATGAATCAAACTGATGCAAAACATATCTTTTATATCTTATTCGCCGAAAACTCTACCTTCTTCAAAGGATTACGACTTTATCCTCAGAAGAACTTGCCACACTAGTAAGTAAATCTTCAAAAATGCCTGATTTTATTCATTCATAGGATAGTTAGTAGCACTAGATACTTCTATTATCGACATTCATATTAGAGGATCTACCTGTAAGTAGCCACGTTTATTTACCAAATTAGTAGTTACCATATTAGGGTACCAATAACTCCAAATCATTATCGACCAATTATGCAATATCTCAACATGGATTGAATTTTACTAACTCAATTAGTAGGTTCTACACATTTCTACTCTAGTACCACTTAGAACTAGCAGTCGGCTCTTTTGGGAACAGGTCGATATCCTTTCATGTGGTTTAAAAAATTTTTTAGGACCAAACCAGATATACACCTCGAAAAGTTTGACTAGGCTCTTCACAGTCATTTCTAACAGCACCTGTATTCTTCGGACAGTCCTCATTGATTATGCCCAAAATACCTTAACAGGCGGAAACACCCTGAGGAGGTTTTATACTCTATACTCCAACACTGGACCACTACATGTATATTGACCCCTCCCTAGTATTTTTAGGCATAGCACAATAATGTTATTTTTCAATCCACATAACTCAAAAAGCTCAATACATAATCTAGAATGCTTGACCACACTACCCCAAGATTGCATGAAATATAAGATGTATAAGAGCTAAGCATTAGAGGCAAAGTACCCAGTTTAGTAGCAACTGGCACTTAAGCATCCTCGCCTGAAAGCCATAACAGTACCCATTAGAGATTTAACCTAAACTGGATTAGTACTAACATCTTCCTTTAATAGGTTCTTATCCGGATGCCATTTCTTCAGGATAATCGGGTTATTCCGGATAAACCATGGACCATTCTTAAGCATAGCATCTAATCCGTCAATGGAGTTAAATTGAAAGGAGAATAAACTGATAGACGAGCTGAACATTAAGCGAATAAGCCCATATTTACCCCAAGTATTCCTAACATAGTTAGCAACAACAGGGTATGCCAACTTCTTCCCTAAGAAAAAACCATAAGCAGTATTAGCAAAGCGTTCACTAATAGCATGAATAAAATCCACCGGAACAACCACATCAATCCCATTACCACCGGGTGTAAACAAAGTAGGAACATTCACTTTCTTCCCACTTGGTTTACCAGTTATATTAGCATACGAAGACTTACCAGGGGCATTACCAGCCGTAGTAATAACCGGCGTAGATAATGGTGGAAAGATTCTGGAACAGCAGTATCGTCCAAAGAGTTTTGCTATCCCATCTCAATTGTCATGTCATCCACAGATGGTGTTACACCCTCCTGGACGGCAAATGCAACACCAACTGGAGTATCATCATTCATATTATATTCTGAATCTGTAGATACACCAATACCTGAAGAGGTACTCTTCTTATTTCTATGAAGATCCTTCTCTTTGACACCTCTCCACACCCACTCCCTTTTTGACTCAAAAAACCATGCTCTATTCCTCCACAACCAGTATCCCTACTCGACCAGTAACTTAGCATGACCAATTAATGCGACCGTAGAAGCACACAAACCCACATCAAGAGTTTCGAAACCCTAGGTAGTAAGAGGAATCAAACACGAAAGTATTAGGGTTTATAGCCAAAGATACGCAGCTAACGCCTAATATAGCACCGGATCCTAAACACAAACAAAACCCTAATATAGAGATTAGAGCTTGCCTGCAGTAGGAGACAATCAAATTTAAATTAGGGTTTTAAAAGAGAACACGAATCAAAGAAACCCTTAGAGAACCACAGATCCGATCTGCAAACTGAACCCTAATACAATACAACTTAGTTGCAGGTAGGAGACGATTAAGAAGTAAGGGATGTATGGGTTTTTTTTCTTTTTAAAAAGCACCACCAGATACACAATTTCGGTAATTGACTTAATCACTTAGTTGAAGACCAGTTATAAGTCCCGTGCGCGCACGGGGTTCACATATGAACCAAATTTATTTTAAAATTTTAGTTTAGTATATGAACATATAAATAAGTATTGTTCACATGTTTAAAAACTTCGGTTTTTACAGTACAAAAGAATTTATTCTATAACACATAAAAGATTTTTGTTAGATGAAAGATTTAACTTTATTTAAGTGACGTGTATGTTGAGACTTATGTTAGTTAAATTTAACTATTAATATTATGTTGTACACAATATGTGAGTTTAATAACACATGATATACATTGATTAAGTTAAATATATAGTTTTTTTAAAATGTTTTTTCAGATATCATTATATAAACTTTAAATAACGATTTAAAACTAGCCACATTGTATATAAGTACAATCAGTAGACTAATATATATCTCATATCTACAAAATATTCCACGATGACATACGTTATGACATATTCTCAATATTCCTATTAATATATTTTAGCTGTATTTTATATTCTAACCCATGTATGCATATGATAATTATATAAAAATGAAAACAGATGATGATCGTTTATACCATATAATAAAAATTAATTATTTTTTCACTCAGGATACACATATCGACTCACTTCAAAACTCAATAGAAGAGAGGAAAACTCTATCTAGAGTTTTGTTCGTATACTTCGCACACACACAACATCTGCCACACTTATCATATCACACACATACACAAATACAAATACCGGTGCTCTTTATTCTTGTGCAATATTCACATAATCTCGTGCACAACATATGGTTGTATTTTTAAGACAAGTATACATATAATACACAATCCCATATATACTTATATATCATATATATATATATATATATTATATATAGACGTAATATATATGTGTGTGATCTGTGTGCGTTGGGTGTTGTGTGTGTGTGTGTGTGGATTGTATTGCATTAAAATATCAAGTATAGCGGTACAAAGTATCACAAAAGGATTATATTGCATTAATCTTTTAAAGTTATTAAAAAACATGAAAACTTATAAATTTACACTTAACCCCATATAATTTATTTAAAATTCAACCACTAAAGTTTTATTAATTACCTCTTCTTTTTTAAGTCTCACTTGTTAAGATCACTCTATAGAAATTCGAACCTACATTATACTACTTAGATCTATGTGCGTCTTTAAAATATCAAGTATAGGGGTACAAAGTATAAAGGGTTATTTGTTTATCTTTTAAAGTTATTAAAAACCATGAACCAATCGATCACACGATTTTGCCTACGTGTCAAAATCAAGTGACCTTATTCGTCCAATTTTTTCTATAAAATCAATTTGGCTAGATTACTCTAAAATGATGTATTTTTTATTATATAAAAGATTCGATTTGTATAAAGAATTCTATAGTTTATCAAAAAATTACATTCTAGTATGAAAGTATGAAAAAACAAAAAAGAATACAGAAAATTGTGACTTCACTTATACGGCTCCATATCTTCAGCTGTAACCTGATCATCCCACTTGACATTGCATTTACACTTACTTTCATCTTTGTATTCTCTCATCCTCTTATGCAATTGCACAAATTAAAACAACAATCTACTATAGCATA
>BQNB010057912.1:6829-38003 GCA_026074375.1 Tanacetum coccineum
TTTCTTTGCAAACTGTGTCATTTTTCAGTTGTACTTGACATTCTTGTAAAGCGATTTCAAGAGAAATTGAGTGTTTTTCTAATCTAGCAAAACGCTGTAAAAGCTCAGTGTAAATCTCTTTACTTACAAAATCAGTTTGTGCAGAAAGCTTTTGTGCAAGACAGTCACATTCCATGACTTTATGAAGATATAAGCATTATAATTCAGTGATCTCATCTAAATCAGATGAAGTTAGCAAATAAGAACACATAACATCTTTCAAAAGCATATCATACATGTTGGAAAATTCTGCCTTATCAGATTCAAGTTCATCAAGTTCATCTTCAGAGATTCAACCGTACTTTAAATATGCATGCATTTCATTCTAAGTTCATGAAAAACGCGAGACTATCATCCTGTAGTCTTTAAGGGCAAAAGGGGCATCACACATTTCTTAACTAATATTTCCATAGCTTGAGTCATTGGGGTTGTCGAAGATAAAGATGGTCTTTGAATGTGTTTACCCAGGCTTGGTTGAGGACGAGTTCGCTCAGATGATTAATGGCTTGTTTGTCATGACATTAAATGCTTGTCTACACTTTGCTTACTGATTTAGACACTGGTAAAGAAATCATGTTTTTGAAAACATTGTTTTGTTTTTTACAAATGATTTTCACACACAATTTTTCTTTTCTTATTTCATTTGCCTGTGCGTAACTGAATTCATAATTGCTGGGTGGGGTTTGAAAATTTCATAAAGACTATTTAAGCTTCGTGTAGTCCAAATGGTTTGACTACTTCTTTATTCAATTTAGATCGACTCTCGTCATCAAGAGTCCAGGATTCTCTTCACTAGCGGGGATGAGTCCCCTGGTGGCTAGATCAATTGAGCTTTTTGTGGATCTCATACAAACATGGTTTCTCATATTGAGCCTTTTTGAGGTACATTGGATTGGCAAAGGTAGGTCTTCCATTAAATGTAGGGCATTTGGGTGCTAACATATGAATGGTTTGGATTGATTGACTTCTTTTGTAAACAATTTCATTTAAAAACTTTATTTGGTTTTCCATTGAAATCATTTTGTCAATATCTTTTTCTTCTTTAAGTTTCAAATCCGTTATTACCTTTGTTTTCTCCTTGACAAGACCTTCGTAATGTGACTTGGTTAAAAGACTCTGTTTGACTAACTCATCATGTTTCTCTTTGACAACTGAAATTTCGTAGGCTTTAACTTTTAAACCTTCTTTTATTTCAATTTCCTTTTGAGCTAATAGTCCTAGAGTTTCATTTAACTTATGTTCAAGTTTCTCATAGTCAACAGTACGATTATTAAAGGCCATGTACTCCTCAAGCTCAGTCTGTTTATTTTGAAGTGCAACTAAACAACTATCCCGAATACTATTAGATTCCCCTAGAGTTCTACTAGTTTCCGCAAGAATAGATTTGCACTCAGTTAATTCTTGAGTCAATGTTGCATTTGCTTTCTTTAATTGCTTTTGAATCTTTTTATTTTCATCGACATCAAGTTTTAAATTTGCAATTAAATTAGCAAGTGCAACACGCTCATCATCACATTCTACATCATTTTGGTCATCCTGAATATCATTATCACACATATCCGGTGAGTCAGGAATGACATTACTATCACCCGTTTCCACTGCACATGTGTTACTAATGGATTCAGATTGCTCAAAATGTTGTATGTCATTGGCAGACACATTATCGTCAGTATCGTATTGTACCTGTTCTAATGGCTCAGAGTCAGTGCCTGAGTCTGCATTAGGAACCTCCTGGATCTTTGCCATGTAACTGTAATGTGCTTCCAATTCTTGTTCATCAATTTCTTCATCCGTGTCTGCTAGCCAGTCAGATTGCTCTGCTTGAAGTTGTACACCTTTCTCAGCTTGTTTGCACAACAACATCTTTTCCTTGTGATACGTGGAGTCTTTAACCCGTTTTGGCTTTCTGCATTCCTTAGCAAAGTGACCAAATTCCTTGCAGTTAAAACACTGTATCCCAGACTGTTGCACTACTTGACCACCTATAGTTTCTCTAGCCCCAGCAACATTTACTGCCCTCTGATTCCCAAACTGTCCAGTCTGATTGTCATTCTTGTACCTTGGAGTAGTATCCACATTCTTGTTTTTGGTGTTTGAGGAAGTTCTGAGGTTGTTGTTGGTAGGTTTGTAGATTTTCTTAAAGTACTTTGCAATGAGAGCCAAATTTATGAAGAGCCAAATTTTTCTGCATGTTATTTATACTTCTGGTGCTTGTTTCTGGATCACTGCCGTCTTCAGAAGCTGACTCAGTTGTGGTGTGAATTGGTTTGGCTATTTCTATTTGCTTTAGTTTCTTGTAGTTGCAGGAGAATTCTGGTTAGAAGTGAAGCTTTTGATGTTGGTGCATTTGATTTGTGGAGGTTTTGATGTTTGGTAATAAAGGTCTTGAATTGTTTGAGCAGTAGCAACAAGTGCTAATGGGTTAGCATTCTTAGCCATTCTTTCAGCACGGAGTTCACTAACTTCCTTTTGGTATTGTTTCAGAATGTCAAAGAGTTTGTGATATGAAACTTCATCTAGTTTGTGTTGTTGCTTGACAATTGTTACAAATCTTGACCATTTTGGTTGAAGTTGTTGAAGAAATTGAACATTTGTAAATCCTTTTAGTAAGACTCATTGTTTCTCCATCGTGAGAAGTGAATTGACCAAACTCCAAAATACAGTTTTCTTTGACATCATAAATATTGATGATTCCCTTGTTTGTGAGCCATTTCGATCTTCCCATATTTCTTGAGCTTCTTACATCATCAACATTGAGTATTTTCAACCCAATTCAGTCCAATATCAAATTAAGAGATGCTTCTTTTTCTGCATTCTAAATAAATTAACAAGCTCTAGTTTCAGGAGTCATATTCATAACTACTCGACGATGTTTGTTCAGAACCTGAGAATACTCTTTGCAGAAAGCTGAACTACGACATAGTTGAGTTAAGGACCTTCGAGAATGCACCTTCCTAAGCAATCACCATTGTCTTTATCAATGTATCGTAAGAACCGTATCGCCATGCGCATATCTTCCCGTTGCAAGCAGTGGTGGACGATCCACTTTGACCCAGCTTCCATTATGGATGTTTATGCATTTGACTGTCGTTGTGAATTACAATTGAGTTGTCGATGAGAATGATTAAGATTAGAAGTGAAAAATAATAGAAGGATCTTAAGTAGAATGTGTTGTGATGAAGTTGTGTAAAATGAAAAACAATAAACTCAACTGGGACATTTTACAAGTCTATGATTAAAAATCAAAAGAAATTATGTCTTTCGCGGGATTTTACAAAATCAATAGAAAACCGTGAATGTTAATTGATTTGGATTAATGTTTGTTTGTTGTGAATTGAATGTCTTGAAAGTTCGAAATTCTAAACTGACTTACTTCGCTTGAAAGTGTGCATATTTCGCTTGGCTTGAAAGAAAAAATGCATATTTCGCTTTGCTTGGAAATTACGTATTTCGCTTCAAAATTTACACATTTCGCTTGAAGAATTTGCATATTTCGCTTAATTAGAAAACTGCACATTTCGCTTGAAAAATGAAATGCATGTTTCGCTTGGTCTATTGCATATTTCGCTTGAATTGAAACATATTTCGCTTGAAATCAATCTTGCATGTTTCGCTTGAACTTAAATTGCATATTTCGCTTGAAATCAAAACTGCATATTTCGCTTGAAATTCAATCCTTCATGTTTCGATTGAACTGCATATTTCGCTTGAACTCGTAACAAACATATTTTGCTTGAATTTCAAAAATTTTGGCAGAGTTTCATTTTAGTTAATTGTAATATTTCGCTTCAAATATCATACATATTTCGCTCAATAATTTAACCTGCATATTCCACTTGAAACTAAACATTCATATTTCGCTTGAATTTTTCTTGCATATTTCGCTTAGCCTACATATTCCGCTCGGTGTCACTTTCGAGTGAGGACCACTTAAACTAACAAACAAAATGTCCTTGTCTTATGAAGCTTAAAATGTGGATCTATGTTCCCTTTGTTTTGACCGATTTGGGACCACAAGAAATAAGAACAAACACAAATAAGCTCCGAAATAAGCAACCAATTAAGCTCGAAATAAGCCGAATCTTGTAAACTAAACAACTAGTTTGAAGTTAAGGTTTAAAGGATGAAGCTTTTTAGTGTTTAAGTAGCAAGAACACGAAACAAATAAGATGAAGAATCGTAAAAAAAAAGGCGTGAGCTTATTTGAAGAAATAAGCCACAAACCAATAAGCCCAAAAATTTTGTGAGCCGTGAGCTTATTTGCAACTATAAGCCACGAAAATGAAAAATAAGCTTCAAGACAAGCTAGAAACACGAAGACCAAAGAGAGAATAAGCTCAACACACCAATAAGCCCTCAGTTTTTTTGTGCCGTGAGCTTATTTGACAAATAAGCCACGAATTTTTTTGATTTGGAGCTTATTAATCCACAAAATAACCACGATCTACCCGAGGCTCTTGATACCAAATGTCGGTTACCCAAGAATCACTTCATTTCATTATGATGAACAAGAAAAGTAGAAAGAAACTAGGAAGAATGTAGAGAGACAAGAGAGAGAAAGTAGAGAAAATGAGAGGATTACTTGCAAAATGAAATGTTTACAAATGAACCCAACCCTCTCACTTTCCTTGAGGAGGTGTATATGTATCAAAACTAAAAGGCTTTCATGCCTTTAGTAATTCTACGGGCCGGGCTCGGAATTACTTGGGCTTTTGCCCGATACACGTGACCGGTTAGCTTACATTTAAGAGCCCGTTTACCCTTCTAGCCTATTACAACGTATATTAATTAATGACCGAGACCTAATATAATTAATGAACGAACTTTCATTGTTCGACTCAATATTTTGAGGCTAACATTGATCTTATGTAAGATTTTATAAATTTCAAAAGGGTCATCAGAATTGATAGGATGCTCGGTACATTTGGAGGCATGATTGTACTCATGGTCGTTTTCATGCATACAACTAGATTCAGAGACATCATCAAGCTCATTTTCATTTTCATCAAGCTCATTCTAAATACTTTGTATTCTTTTTGACAACGGGTTTAGGGGCTTGAGCTTTTCAAAAAAAAACTATCTTATAAAATAAGTTTCAAGATTATAAAAGTTTTTATAAACCATAAGTTCAATAAGCACAACACAAGCCTATAAAAAGGCTTATAAGGCTTACTGCTAGTTAAATTAATGTGAATTATATTTGATACTCCATCCGTCCCAAAATTATTGTTCCCTATTGGCTTTTTCGGTTTTTTTCTTTGAACTTTGACCTTAAATATTTTTGTTTGTGTTATGTTATACTTGATGCAAAATATATGAATTGATTGATTTTTGATTGTATTTTCATTATTATAATTTTCATCAAGTATTACATAACACAAACAAAAATATTTAAGGTCAAAGTCGGAAGAAAAAGACTTAAAAAGTCAATAGAGGATAATAAATTTAAGACGGAGAGAGTATATTTTTATGTGATTTTAAATTAATAAGCTAAAACTCCAAATAATACGTAAAACAAGTTTATAAATACATAAACTCCAATTCTCAATTTAGATTTAGAATAAAAGATACAACTTCAGCTCCGGCCTTAACCCATTACGCTATACATACCCAAATTCTGGTCGACACACAACTTTGTGATTCATTAGATTTGCATGCTAGTACATGACTCTCAATCTTTCTAACTTGTTCCATACACATGTGTCCTTCTTTCTTCCACCTACTTACGTGGACCAATCCATGGTCGAAAACTAACCACATTTAAGAGGCACACAATCAAGATACTAAACACATTACACTCCAAACACATCAAACTCATCCAACTCAAACTAAAAGTCAAAACCAATTTACTCATCCTATAAAACACAACCACAACCACATCCTAAAATCCCACCGGATAACACCATCTCCGATTAAATTCCGGCCAAATTTCACTTATGGCATCTACTTCATTCAGCACTTATTTCCTTAATCCTTACAAACCCACTAAAGATTCCAAATCTTTAACAATACCCATATCTCAGAATCTCTTAAAACTCACTAAAACAAGGAAACCATTTTCCGGCACCGTGAAAGCTGCCGGAAAAACCACCGGAAATGAGCAAGATTTGATCCCAATACAAATTAATGACTATACAGATCATCAAGTTGGAAACTTGGTGACTGAAAATGAAGTGGGTGGTGAGAATGAGGTTCAGTTGATTAATGGCTTTGGTGGTAATGAAGGGAGGTTGTCATTTGAAGGTGGTTTTGGTGGTGGTGGTAGTGGTGGTCCGGTGGTGGTTGGTGAGGGTGAGGATATTGATAAGTTGATGGATAGAGTTATTAATGCTAGTATTGTTCTTGCTGCTGGTACTTTTGGGATTACTAAGTTGCTTACTATTGATTATGATTATTGGCATGTGAGTTCCTTAATCTTATATTTTTAAATTTTGTTACTTTATCTTTTAGCAGTTGTTAGGTAGTATAAAACGAATAAAAGGATGAGGTTTTCCTTGTTTAGGTCACCCGGGAAGGGCGAGTCTTTGACTCTGATGTACCTGGCCTAACCGTGTATCCCCGTGACAAATTTCTGACCCTTCCCTGGCCACCCCAAATGTGTAAATGTGTATCTTGTTTTGGTTTGACCCCTTGACCTCTTGTTGGGAAGTCAAGTGACTTACCACTAGCCCATTTGGCGGTAATTACAATTGTTGGTAGTATATGTTATGAAAAAGATGGTTCCTTTCAGATTTTGATTTTTATTTGTGTTACTGATTTGATTATAGAAGTAGTAATTTTTGGAAACTGTGTGTTTGTATTGCATTTCAATGCCTGCAGATTAGCTGTCTAAAGGTGTTAGGGGTTGCTTATCCAAGCTGCTTAAGTGCTAATCTGATTATGTATTAGTTAAGGAAAAGAAAATAGTTTAGAGTTGCTTCACTATACTGCTTATTCCATTAACAAGCAATAACAAACACCCTTTATAAAATAATCTTGAGGAAGAAAGTTTTGTTTTTAGTTGTAGAGTACAATTAAACTGGCAATAATTGTTTATTTCTTGCTAAAAGTCTTGAATTTCACTATAATTCTGTTGCATTTTAGCCTTATTTGATTGTTCCCTCAACTTGTATGGTTTGTTTACTTCATGTTCAAGGGGTAAATTGGATTGTGTTCTGAAATAGATTAACTGATCAGTGCCTTCGCAAATTGCTGTTGACCGGTTCTGGTAAAGGGGTATACAAAACAAAACTGATAATTGGGCTTTCAGTTTGCATTACTGATTTTTAAAAAGCATTGTGATATGGAGTCATAGTTATCATATTTGTTAGCACGGTAAAAATTGTTTGTCATCTTGACAATTCATTGTTCAGAGTTGAAATAGTCTCGTGTTCTGAAATAGACTCACGTTCATGTGTTAGTGTCAATGTTCAATTTTGCTTACCTTTGGTATTAGGACCATTTTGAGTTTTTAGAAACAAATCTTTACTTAATATTCAAATCTTTACTTAATATTCATACAGTTTTCAAACTGATACTTAACAGTTAATGTGGTTTGGTGATAGCACACAAAACATAATACCGGATTATGTGATTATTGTATCTCATTAATTACATCCTTTCGTTCACAGGGATGGACCATATTTGAAATATTGAGATACGCACCTCAACACAACTGGAGCGCGTATGAAGAGGCTCTAAAAGAAAATCCACTTCTGGCAAAAATGATGATAAGCGGAGTAGTGTATTCAATAGGAGATTGGATTGCACAGGTTCGTTTGTTTCTTTAAAATGCTTATCATCCATAAATAGTTGATACAAAACTAATGGTTTTGATCACTGAATAAGCTTATTACCCATTGACAATTGTTAAAATAAATATTAACTGTTTTGATGACTGAATATGTAGTGCTGTGAAGGAAAACCTCTCTTGGAGTTTGATCGCACTCGAATGTTTGGGTCTGGCCTTGTTGGCTTCTCTCTACACGGATCACTTTCTCACTACTACTATTATTTCTGTGAGGTAAGTATTACAACTGCTTAAAGCTCCTTTTTTTGTGGATCTAACTTTATGTAATGATCGATAACATTCTTGTTTTATCCAGGCACTTTTCCCCTTTCAAGATTGGTGGGCGGTGCCTGTTAAGGTGGCCTTTGATCAAACCGCATGGGCAGCAGTATGGAACTGCATTTACTTTGTAGCTGTGGGACTTTTACGTTTTGAATCCCCAGTTACTATTTTCAACGAACTAAAAGCAACATTTTGGCCCATGTTGACCGTAAGGAAACATTTATCTTGTCATATGTGTGATAGAATTATTATATAAAACACAGCGGTCTAATATTTATAAACTTGTTATCAGGCCGGATGGAAGCTTTGGCCATTTGCTCATATTATTACATATGGGGTTGTGCCCATTGAACAAAGACTATTGTGGGTTGACTGTGTTGAGCTCATTTGGGTCACAATACTTTCGACGTAAGTATCTTTGTGGATATCAAGTCACCATTATTAGGTTTACTTATATTTGCATAACTGAGACGTTTATTTGATCTTTTGACAGTTTATCGAACGAGAAATCAGAAGCAAGGATATTAGATGCACCAGCAGACCCGAATGCAATTTCGTCTTCTGAATCTTCAGAGGTATGATGTCACAGGACAGAAGCACATACAGAAAAACACATTTTAGCGAAAAATTAATATACTTCAGATTAAGCTCTATAGGTACACAAAGGTCTTTAAATAAGATATCAGTTTTGGCATGTTCGGCTGAAATTAAGAAACTCAAAATTCGGTGTAAAATATGGTAATTCCCTACCTAACATAGACAAAAGTATTCTATTTCCCTACCTAATGTTATCGGAAAATATATCGAAATACAAATTTTAGAGGATAAATATCATGTTTTAGGAGAATCTTTAGGCATGCAAAAGATGTATATATACACGACTTCACTAGTTTTGAGACTTCGTATCGAAATTTAGAGTCGACTGAAATGCTCAAGTTATGTACTTGGTATAGCTTGTGATTGACTGAAACCACTAATAAACATGATTTTTACATAATAAAGAAAACAAAAATCTTGATAATTCGGGGAAACCGAAATGATGTAACGTGGGCCTAATGGTGCCGTAGTCGTCTTGCCAAGTTGTTCAAACTACTTGACATCATGCATTAACCAAATTCTTGATATGATCATTAGTCTTCTGTGATTGCTTTACATCATCATTAAACAATTTTTTGCTCTCTTATTTTCAGGAGTAGATAGATACCCGTAACAATGCAGAAATTAATGAAAGCAACATAGCACTTTTCTCCAGTACTCTTCACCGGAATCTTATATATCATGGGAATGATCGGAAAACATTGGAAACAAGGTATTGCCCACCAGTTAAATGGCCACTATGTAAATCCTAAGTGTGTGATACACTTGTATACCCATTTTGAGCAGATTATTCTCTGCGTATATGTGCACATCCTACTCTCTCCTGTTCATTTTTGACACAGAATCGAACTAGATATATATAACAAGCGCACTCAAGATTCATGAAAACACTGTAAAGCTTATATTATTAGCAATTTATATTAGTTATCAATGGACCTGCATACTCAAGAATAAAGATGATCCAAACCGGACTTAGTTAAATCAAGATCTCAAACCGATATCTAAATAGCCATGGACATAACAGAAAGCCGACTAGGTGTTGGCCGAAAGTCAAACCACCGCCAGGTAAGTCTACGCGCAGGTGGAGTCAAAGCCCTCCTCACAATCTCTTTACTTGCACGGCGCCGCCTAGCCACCATCATCTGACGGACATTATTCCTTCTAACCGTCGACTTCTGCATGATCATGGAGTCGGTACGGGTGATCACCTTTGGTGATGATAAAGGCGCAGAATCTTTAAGCAAATCTTGATACTTATTGAACGTATAAGACGACCCTTTTGCAGGAAAAGGGTGTTGAAGCCTACTGATTTCTTTCTTGATGATCATGTTTGTGAGAAGTTTGGATAGATGGAAATTGTGAGTTGTATCAAAGGGTTGGACTTTTTATTATGGTGAAGGTGGGTGAGTGGCATCTTCTTGTTGGCCTAAGACTTGTTCTTGGTTGGTTTTCATGGTATTTGGTTTTTGACTTTGACTTTGACTTAGTCGTTGGTTTTTGACTTTGCTTTATAGTATCTTTGGACACGTTAATGTTTCCTATGATCAGTCTAGCTTTTTGAACAAGACAATAAGGATTGTTGTTGTGTTCAAAGAATTACAGCTAATATCAAAACTTTTGCAGTAACGCAACCCTTGCTCTTAGCTCTAATTGCAAAAGTTTTGATATTAGCTGGATAACACACACACACACCGGATAACACAAACACATAAACTGATGTGGCGCACAAGTGGCGGTAACCTGCAAATTATTACACCCCTTGCTTTAATAATCATATCCGTATATATAGCCAAATGGCTAGCTTAGCTTATGTCATAGGTCTAACAAGCATAGTTGCCCGCGCGTTGCTGCGGGGTGTTGTTTCTTTTATTATAGATGTGGGTGTTTTTTTTAAGCATGATTGCCCGCGGGTTGATGCGGGGCGTTAATTTTTTTTTGTGCGGCTTTATTTTTCCGGTCTCATGTTTAATAGTTTTTTTTATATGGGCTTATGTGTTGGGCGTCATGTCGTGGGTATTTTTTGATCTGAATAAATCTATATTTTTTTTTCCTATTTTGTGCTGAGCAATTTTTTTTATATTTTTTATTTTGTGCGGGTTTAATTTTTCGGTCTCATGTTTAACAGTTTTTTTTATATGGGCTTATGTGTTGGGCAGGCGTAATGTCGTGGGTATTTTTTTATCTGAATAAATCTATAATTATTTTTCCTATTTTGTGCTGAGCAATTTTTTTTAGCGGGTTTATTTTTTCGGTCTCATGTTTAATAGTTTTTTTTATATAAGCTTATGTGTTGGGCCTCATGGCGCGAA
Organism: Tanacetum coccineum; assembly: GCA_026074375.1. NCBI lineage: Eukaryota > Viridiplantae > Streptophyta > Magnoliopsida > Asterales > Asteraceae > Tanacetum > Tanacetum coccineum. The sequence goes on from BQNB010057912.1 coordinate 17,825, forward strand.
TAATTTTTGATCTGAATAAATTAGTAATTTTGTATAAAAAATTTCTATTTTGTGCCGAACAATTTTTTTTTTTTAAGTTGCCTACTTAAAAAAAAAAAGTCAAATGGGCCGGCCCAAAGTGAGAGCCCAATGGGCCGGTTACTGTAGCTACTGTAGCAAGCATGGTCAAAACGACGTAATTTTAACCCAAATATAATATAATCATATATACTGTAGCTTTTTGCACTAAACACTACTTATTTTTTAGTGTGTCTCAAACTTTTATGTGTGTGTATAAGTTTGATACACTTTTAAATGATTATCCGCTCGAATGTATTGAATTTACCCGTAATAATACACACAATACGATAAATTAAAGCCTTTAAAGAAGGTTTGGAACACTAAAATATAATATGTTAAATTCCATATATTTTCAGATCGTTAATATACTCTTGATAACATTTTTATTTTGTGAGGTGTATAAAATACGTGCTAAGATAACAAAACAAAGATACCCATTGTTAATTATATGAATGCGTCTCACTTATCATTTTTTTTCTAGTTTCATCTACTCATCTTTTTTTATTTTAACCTTATATTTGGTAATAACTCTATTGACAGCGAAAGATAAAATGATCATTTTATATGAAAAAAATACACATAAAAGGAGAAAATCGAGACACCAACGATTTAAGAAACATGGGGATGGAGGAAGCCGTAGGTGTTATGCAACATGTCCTCTACCATTTGTTTTCTATCACGAGGACATATTCAATTTTCAACATGTATTTATCAGATTTGGTATAAAACGAAATCGAATACAAATTTAAGTGGCCTATACCATAGTTATAGTATATATAAGTTAAATATCTTATGTGTCGCATAATTTTCATTTTCGTTCTTTATTTGAGAAGAACATATAGTTTGGGTGATTATAATCTGAGTGATTGCAATTTATTTGGAACCTTTTCAAGACCAAGTCCATAATTCGAATCTTATACTATATTACAAAAAGAGTATAAATAAGTGGGTGGTAACAAGTGTTTAGCTTGTCTGTTTAGGGTTAACATCGATGCCATTACTTGGAAAATCAACTTATGACTTTAATTCTTTAAAAAGGCATCTTGCCATCTTGGTGCTATTCAGTGGACTTATCGGTATTGGTTTGGCCTCACTACAAGTTCAAAAAACACTTAATTTGACATTTTACTTGTAGGGGTCTTTCTGATCAATAATATAGTTAAGAGTCGAATTGTAAGTACGAAATATAAGCCAAATCAAAAATATTCAACAATATGCAATTTTTTGGCCTATGATTCTAACGGTGTTTGTTTCGGTTATATATTTGGGTCTTTTACGAGTTTATTTGATTTTTGGCTTATATTTCATAAGCTCCAAATTTTTCACTTAATTTGAACTTGTGAGCCTTAAATAAATTTATCGTATCGTAAAAACTTATATAAGCTCACAAGTCTCAAAAAAAGCTAGAAAATCTAGGCTTACTAAATATACCAAAATCAAATAAGCTCGTAAGAACCAAATATATAAACCCGAAACAAACACCCGCGTTAAATCATATCCAAAAAATGCATATGATGAAATATGGCCCTAGTATTGAAGTAAATTTGACGTGAAGAATAATATGTTTATGCTTGAGCTCGATTTTAACAAACCCGTGAATTAGTGTACGTGGGATTCAAACCCCGTGAATTAGTCTGGGCCAAAAGATTGAAACCATGTTCCCCCCAAGTCATAAAACAACCTATCCCACCCGATTCAACCAACCTTATATCAAAGTGTTGGTACTTATGTCCAACTAATCATGATTTACATGTAACCCCCTGATGGAAAATTTCTATTTGTTTCTTAACCGAGTAACAAGAGAGCCAAAATTGTTCGACACATAATATTACAGTACACCAGAAACTGTTTTCACTAGCCAGACAGACAAAAAACAACAACATCGGCATTAATAGCTAAGGTGAATACGACGCGCCTAACTTTCTAAATTTTCCCAAAAATATCGTTCTTTCATAAATCCAGCAAAGAACCATTCCATCCGCACCGCAGAACTTAAACCTGCTGCAAGATGCAATGAGGTAGTTTACATTTTTTGCAACTTTCTTCAGCCATTTGTAGTATTGGCAAGCCGTCCTCGCCCATCTTGTCAAAACTTTCCACCTCTTTATAAGCTTCGCTGGTTGACAGATTTCTAGCCACAGCATCTTTATTGGCGGCAAAAGATACAAAAACTTCCAGAGGTGATAATTATTGCATTTGCAGACAATGATCACGATTACCGTAATTACCATGATTATACACCATATCGTAATCTTTGGTCCTGTAGCTGCTACCAATCTGCATATATGAATGAATGTTGCAGAATTGGTGATAAACCAGATTTAGATAAACGCATAATGAAAAAAAGAACGTACTTAGGAACTCGTTCTGCATCCGGAGGTAAAACGCCTAAGTATCCCACATTAGCACTTAGGTTCCGCCATTTATCCTTCAAATGCAAATGATAGTACGAAACTTTTTAGCGCGACATATATAGAAAGAAAATGTATCAGTAAAATCCTTAAAGGGTGACAAAGATATAAACCTTAAGATCAACGTTAGATCGATCTTTGAGACACATGGAAATCTTTTGATCCGAAAGTATGTCCTTCCACTTTCCCATGCCATATTTTCGAACACCCGCGATAAGGGCCGATTCTTCATCCAATGTCCAACGTTTCTTTTGCTTCCCCATTTGTTCACTTGAATAATATGCCAATATGTAAGTTTGTATGAAGAATAAATGAAACATAAATTGTATCAATTGGGTTGATAATATGTGATATTAAGGAGCCCTGTTGTTAAATAGAGGGTGTTTGAATTGAATAACTGATTTGATTAGATAAGAGTTATGTTTGATTACATTTCCAATGTATTTAACGGATTAAAAAGTACATGTAACCAAGTTTGAGTTTAATCTTACTACTTTATATCAATTGCAAAGTGCATCCAAAACAATCAAAAGGGTGAGCACACCGGACCGAGCCGAGAAACTGTCACACCCCCAAAACATCAGAGTATAATGGCAGCCGAGGGCGTGTGACTTCATGATTATCATACTTCTAAGCAATACAGAATGACCTCTATATGAGACGTTTTAAGAAAATTGATCACTTGAATTAGGAAATAATAAACTGTTAAAAACATTCAGCGAAGCAAAAAAAAATGAAATAAGACATCGTTATTTAAATAGTACAAGTGATCATCAGATAACGGGAAAATGACTGCAATGTCATGAACTTCATAAAGCATCTTCGTTCTGAACACTGAAAAAACATTGCTAAAGTGTCAACATAAAGTTGGTGAGTTCATAGGTTTGTTTAAGCAGAAATGTTTAATGTTTGTGAATCACAAGATTTCGTCCACATATGACAATATAACAGATACAAAGTCATATAAATTGCATTACTATTGTCTAAGCTCATGACACCGAAGCGTTAACATATACCAACAATGAATAATTGCCCTCAGTGTCTCACCCGGACACCCGTCATCGACCTCAAATGAAACTGTATTTCGCTTGACAAATGGCAGGCCAATCCGAACATGACTTCAATTCCCGATAGAATCATCCATAACATTCGCGCTTACAAGTAATTAATGGTTCATGATAAATCGGGCAAATAGCAACTTGGGTTAAATCGGGACTTAGACCAAATCAGTAATGAGTAATTGTACTTGTATTCACACGTTTGAAATAAGCAATGTTCTCACCCCAAAAGATGATTTAAAACAGTAGAGTATGGGCTATGAAAACTCACCTTGACAGTTAACCGTCGGAGATTGAAAAAAAAATGGATTAAAGCACGTCAGATAGCGAAACACCTAAGTAATTATGACAAATTTGAGTTTACATTCTAAAACTTAATGTATGCAATGAATTATGCAAATGGTCAAAAGGGTATTGCCGTTTATGAGAACACATTATACATTTCAAAGTTGTTGAAATACAACCGTTGGGTCTAGGGACGAACTTTTACATCTATAAGTATCTATACATGGAATCAATACATCACCGTCGCAATTCATATTCACAAGGCATGGTGTTATTTATATTTAAAGAAAATATAAACATTATTTGTATGTCACTAAGTGTATATATTTTCTCATCGTGTTTATTTATTTATATCGTTGTCGTTAAATAAATTTGTATAATTATCGGATTTATATATCACGGTTCGCTCAACTCGTTTAAGTTTCTTATCAGAAGAATATATTTTAATCCCTTGACTTTCCAAATAATAATATATATAATATAATATACATTTAAAGTTTATATTCTTTTATTCTCAATTACATATATTAACCAATAGACTTTTAAAAAAAATATTTTTAGCGATTAAATACGTTTTATGAAACCGCGTGGTTAAAATTTATTTACTCTTTAAAACTCGCTTCGTGTTACAAATTTTAAGTCCATTAAAATGTTATTTAGACTTCTCCGCTTGACGAACTAATCATTTGCTCGTTAAAGGATTTTCCAATCCATTTGGATTCGGTTGGAACGTTTCGAGGACCCGAACAACATGCGTGTTTCTTATATTTCTTTGTGTTCAAACTCTTATAAAAATGGATATTTTGCATGCATGTTTTTAGGAAAATATCTTATGAAATTTTTCTATAAAATACTCAACCCATGTGGCCTACAACTTATTTTTCTTCCTTTCCCCTTATTTCTGTTTCTGTCGCCGAAACGTGTGTTGTACTCACTTGTCTTGTGTTTTTTCTTCACCATGTAACCTCATCATGTATACTATATATATTTATATATATAGTATATATGATATAATATATATATATATATATATATATATATATATATATATATATATAAATAAAAATAATAGATATATATAAAATATATAAATAATATATACCATGAGATTATTCACGTACTTAATGGTTTTGGGTTAAAGTTTTCTACCAATATACTTACATGAATGTGATTAGTCCTGGTAATCAAAAGATATACTAATAAGATAACACATTATAATTAACGGATATATAAGTCTCCATCGCACAGCTAAACAATAATTATTTACATACTATTAACCAATCTGAGATATCATTTTTGGTGTTAATGACAAGATGTGAGAATTATACCTTTCTACAAATAAAGATATGTTATTTGTTCATAAATCTATGTATTCATCTCATTTTTAACATATTTTTATACGTATACGTATATTTATAACATACGTGCCGTATTGTATAAATCTATATATACAAGATATTTATAGACAAACTTATTAGGTAGTTGGTGATTTCTTGTAGTATTGATGTTAAAGGAGCTTCACATCTTCCATTAAAGAGAAAAATCAATGTCCATATTAACATTATACCAAAATAAGCCACTAATAATACAAATTGTATCAAAGTTGATTTGTCATTTTTACTTACAATGGAAAGACATGCAATTAGTGTGATTTAATTTATGTGGTTTTAAGATAATGATTCCTTATCATGATGGCCCCACTAAAACAAACTAAATATTACTTAATTAATCTCTCTAAAATGAGTGGATTGGAAAATTAACTCTCAAAGCTATAGATCGAATCAAGATTTAATTGTGTGTCATTTGACTGCTTAGAGATATATAGACTGTAGAGAGAACTACTTTCATGCATGTATAAACTTTAAACCTTAATGGCTTATTCACACACATATATAAAACAGGATTATATATAGCTGATTGTAAATTATTGTGTGTCATTCATGATTAGCTTTGTAGCATAGAATTAAACACACACATAGCCTGAGAAATCTTCCTTCAAATCAAATGGTGAAGTGACACTCGTCCAATTTTCTAATCGAAATTTATTTTTTATATTAAAAAACCAAAAAGCAATACTTTTCAAATATAAAATCTTTCACTTGGTTTAAGATAACATTAATTTTACTAATTAATGTGACTAGGAAGGATTAGGTTACTAAAGATAACATATGAACTAATTAATTACTACTAAATGTTTGAAAGGTTGGTGTGAAAGATAACATGACGAACTTTGAGTACTTTATTTTCTTCTTTTTAATGAAATTATCAATTCCTTTTGCTTTTTCTTTAAGAATTGAAAGCGATCGAGTAGAGCATATGCATACACAAACATATCTATATGCATTGGTCATACACTTTCGAATTTCCATTTCCTTTTACAGAAATCATATCTTTTATCTTTAACTAATTAGCTATAAATTTAATTACTCATCTAAGGGTAAAAAATAACCATGTTGAAAAAAATCTCAAAAGAATTTTATCTTTTTTGCCTCTATCAGTCAACTTGTACGAATTCGTCTGAGTTTTTTTTTTTAATCCAATTTTTGTAGTTCCGACTTGAAGATTAACCTAGTACATATGACACATTTTTATGGGATCTTGACGAAATAAAATTAGAGTGTCATTAGAAGTTTCTTATATCACATAAGTGTCATGTACAACAGAAAACCCTAATTTTGACCGTTTACTTGCATTTTTCTTACAACACATCATATTAAAATATACTAATTATTGCTATATGAAATTGAGTGATTAAATTCAACAAACAATGATGGATTACAAATGTGAACTACTTAAAGAACTAGAATAAATCAAATCAGTGACAAGCTTGAAAAAAAGAAAAAATTAACTTCCATTTCATATATGGTAATGATGAATTTTTGAATCTAAAAGGTGTATGTGACCATCAATATATATAGATTACAATTATTCATATAGAGACATTACATCAAACTTTGCATAATATATAAGATTAAGCTACCACAAACAAAAAAGATATGATCATAGTTTACCAATTAGGGTTTCTATAGTGATGAATTGAAAATGAAACAAAAAAACATATGGAAGCCTTTTATTTTACACAAAAGTTTATAAAAGTTATGCTTTTTTTAATTTCATGTAATTAAAAGATGACTAAACAGATAAAAATACAACAAAGTTTCGGATAATTGAACTATATGTATGATTCCATATTACGTATGTAAAATTTATAAAAATATATAATAACATCAACTTAGTCTAATCAAATATACAGGTAAAAATTCTGATGAAAACCATGATTTATTCATTAATTTCATATTTACCCAAACATGCATCAAAAGTGTGGTACATCATGCATTCAAATATTGTAATTTGGGTATATATGAAATTATTGGTAAAAAGAGGAGGATATATGAAATTAATCCATAATTAAAAAAGTATGATTTCCATTTAATTATCTGCATAGCACCAATTGATCACCTAAAATTGGCAGCAATTTACTGACCATTGTTGTCACAAACAATCCTGTCACTAATTGGAGCCCCTCTCACTAATCAATTTTCTTAATTCAAACCACATGTAACTCATAATAATTTATCTATATACAACTATACATATATTATAAATGATCGGAGTATAATTTAGTTTTTTCCATTCGATTCATACCCGCTTCAACAAAACTGATCTACGCGTACCAGTTCATGCCTGATAATTGGTATGGTCCCATCGAGCCCAGCATTGCTTGCTGGTGTTGCATTTGTGTAGTTTGTGGCAAGTGGGTCAGAAGACTAGCAATTGAACCACTGTTTTCTTCGGTTGTGCGTGACACCATAACACTACCGTCACTGTTGCTTTCTGAAAGAAACCTCTTAGTGTATGGTGAATTAATTGTATGACTTTCGTCGTTCCAGAACAAACCTGAGACCGATCGTTTAACAGGAAGAAGATTTGAGGTTGCCAGGTTGATGCTAAGATTGTTGTCGTTTGAGTTCATCATAGTATCGAATACAACGTTGTGATCATGATTCTCGAGCATTACATTGAACCCTGATGTGGGTCTAGTGATACCAAGTGATATAGATGGTGGTATAGATGCTAACATCCCCGTCATCGGGTGATCGCTCAAATCACTATCCACGGGCCTTTGCATATTGTTTTTCTTGTAGATTCGACATAATACCCAATCATCCAACTGTAACAAAAATTAATATGATCAATACCAAGTGACTAATCATACTATCTTTAACTTAACTAAGGGTTATGGTTAACAACTAACGGTCAATGTTTTGTTTTGTTTGCAAACGTCAGTTGTTAACCATAGCTCGAAAGATATCAAATAAGAAATTACCCTTAATGACGCTTTTTTATTAGTGGGATCACATCCAGGTGGTTTAGAGATCGTTTTATTATCAGCAAGACGATATTCATGCATGATCCAATTAGTTTTCGACCCTTTTGGAGGCTTTCCACCATAAAATACAAGCGCCTTCTTCACGCCAACTTTTTGAGTCCCACCGGACGTCAACACCGGTTTATCAGTTCCAGTAGCTTTCCAATAACCCGAAGTAGCAGCCCTGTTTGGCCTCGCTCCGTTCGGATACTTCCTATCCCTTGGGCTAAAGAAGTACCACTCTTGCTCACCAAACGTTGCCTTAGCTACATCAAACATATTAAAAGCCACAAAACTAATCAAACACACATCTATGAACCATAAAAAAAAGTAAATATGAATTAATAAATCTTTTAGTTTATAGCTATACAAAATTATTTAACCATATATAGGTTGTGGTTTATATACATATGTGCAAAAAAAAAACAGAATTTGTTTTTGAACATACCGGGAAGCTCCCATGGATCAAACTTGTAGAGGTCGACTTCCGCGATAATGGACACGGGCAAAGGGATCGAGGCGGCTTTTTTCTTGAGGTAGTGAACTACCAACTCTTCGTCCGTAGGGTGGAACCGGAAGCCCGGTGGTAACTGAGGTTGTTTGGAACCGGATGATGAATCCGTACTCTCCATGATATATTATTCAAACTAAGCACGATTTCGCCACCTTATATATGGGTCTGACTAATATATTTAATATATGAATTAATTTGAGAAAAGCATAAGTATATTTAGGAGACAGAGGGAGAGAAAAACAGAATATGGATTCAAGAAATTACATTGGCTTAGCTTTATATACGGACCCCGCATCGTATCAACATGCGTATATACGTATTTAACCTTCGTATTTTGTAAAAATAAAATAAAATTACAACAACTAGGGAAACCGTATCTAATGAGTAACTTTTAAGTATAGAGTAAAAACTAGACCTTTTAATTATCATGCAACAATTCTTTCTGATTTAAACCTCGCTAATTATGTGTATATTAATTTTCAAAGGTTAGTGGTAAAAGAGTTGTAACTAACATCACTAAAATGTAAAATGTCCAATGTTTAATTTCTTCCTGCAAGGTGCAAACAACCCTGAAATGGTAACGTCAACTTCCCGAGAAAGATGACTTAATCCAATTAAAATATGTGTGACGGTGAGTTCAAACTATGTGCGACCAAATTGCATTATTATATTAAGGAAGAAAACAATTAAGCAAACCATGCTTTTCAAATTAATTATATGTATTTTTCGTGATGACGACAATACGAACAAAATTTAGCTTGGACTTAAATTTGCTGAAAGTGAAATATAAGATTTCTAAGATGGAACATCGAACAATATTTGAACATACATAATCGTTGAAAAGTTGTGGTATTTTTATTTTTAAGTTAGAACATTGTTTTCTGATTTCCAAGCATGGTTTTGTACTTCTTAACTAATAAAATAACAAGATTCGATCAGAAATATGTTAAAGATAATATATAAAAACTTAGTATAATCACTTTGATTAAGAAATAACAATTGAATGAAAGGTTGCTTTCAAAATTAATGGGTATGTGATGTGAACTCAGACCAGTAATTTTGTTATAAGTAGTTTATAATATTTATTATAAGAAACTAATGCTTATTATAGTAATTTCATCTATATTAACTTTGGTTGCTTAGTGTAACTATTGCTTTGTTAAAAATTTAACGTTTCCATGTAACAACCATATATGCATACTTTATTAATATATCACCAAATTAAACCACAAAACTTAATGCAAAAAAGCCAGTATGCTTTGTTAAACTTTCTAGGAGAAACCATAAAATTCAAAGTTTACTAGTTTTTGCAGTTTTACAAGTTAGATCGGATATAACTCTCGTTTCTAAAGTTTAAACACTCTTTCAAATAAATAGCCATATATTATTTGTCATAAAAATAATACATATACATACGACCAACTTAGTCAGCATATAATGTGGGCCATCTTTGTCTAATTGTCTTTGAACTGAAAAGACTTATTTGGTTCAAATATATGAATCGTTACACTCATTTCATGAGCTTAATATAAGAGAGATGGTACGCATGATTTTCATTTGCAACGAGGTGACATAACATTTTTATTCATCAAATACCGATCAAGTATTTATGATATTTATCTTGAGCCAGATTAAATAAAATTAAGATAGTTTATATACAAATATATAAAAACAAATTATATATATATGTGCTATCATTTTCGGAATACCCGATAAAAGTGAATACGATTTATGTGAATGTGACATTAAAAAAGATAAAGAAATTAAGGGCATGATTGTCATTTGGAAGGTGATTAGTGTGTGGTTATGGGAGTGGAGGCTTAAACTCGAAGAATGAGAAGTTGACACGAGTACGATGATGTGGCTTTGTGGGGACCTTTTGGAGGGTAATTAGGGCAGCAAAAAGTAGACAAAAATGTGAGATCGGTGATTAGGGGTTTGAAAACGTATGTTAAGCTTTTGTTAAGCCGATGGCATCAAAGACATCACATCCATATGCGACATTTTTTCATGCCATCGTCATATCTCTAATCTTAATCTTAAGTTAGCTACCCACTTTTGAAGAATTCTAAGTTTCTATCGGTGACATGTCGATAAAGATAGCGGAAAAGATCTGTTATTTGGCTGTAACTGCGAAACAATTATCTTTTGTTATTGTTTGATCATACAACCTAAGATATTATAGTAGATGCGTGAAAATTTTCAGACATTTTACTGATGCAAATTAGCTAAACAAAACACATATAAATGTTGAGACAATTATCACGTAAGATGATCATACCATGTGGTACCTTGGTGAGTTGGTTCTTCTGTCATTTGTTTCGGTTTTGTGACCAATAATTACATTTGATGATATGTAACTTTATTACGTTGACGTACAATGGGTTATCTATCTATATGTTTTAAAGGGAAGTGAACATAAAAACTTACTAGTATTTAATCATGCTTATAATTCAGGAAGAAATAATGAAAATTAATTCTGTAATTTCTCCTGACATGGACTAACATATTACGTATATGAGTTCGGGTTCAAGTTACAAGTAGTAATTCGTTCATGTTGACGGGTATAAACAAATACATATTGTGAACTTGAAGGTTTTTAAATAGTAGGTCTAACGAATGCTTCTCGAAGTGTAAGTGAATAACTACACAAGGGTAAAAAGGGTGTCTAAAACATATTGTTAAATTAATTCATATTTGCTCATGAACATGCTCATCCGTTCATTAAGGTTCATTTATAGTCATCTATCTATTTTTGTTGTTATATTTGTTCATAAACATGAACATGATGCAGTTGAATTGAACTTACTTTGACGAGATTGTGTATTGTTGTTGTATTTACTTTTATTTTATTTGTAGAATATTATGTTTATATATAATATATACTTACTACCTAACAACACAACGACGAAAACGAAGCCTGTGTATTATCGAAATCAAAGAGTTTCGCTTTGAAGTTTCATAAAGAAAAACAATCTTGTTTTAAAGCTTGGTTTTATACCAAATAAAATTCAAATGTCTTTGCTCAAATAACAGTAAACAGAATTTTAAATACTTACAAAATTCACATCGATATAACTTGTTACTGAATTATTTTTTTTGAAGATAATTAAGCTTCACCTAACATCTATCAAGGTTAATGATTGGATCAACTATGGGATGAAGCATCACAATCTTAAAACAGTTTGTGAAATGTTCAAACACTAGCTGTCTATGATGAAGTGATGCGCCATCAATTCTGGCTAACATTGTAAGAGTGTACGGTGGCTAACAGTGTAAAGAGTGCATGGTGCAATGCACCAACGGCACTTAGTTGGGCAAATATGGCACCAACGGCGTCGTGGTTCTGCACCGCCCTCCACACCAATGCTGCGCCGTTCGTCAACTTGCCAGGCCAACCACGGCCGCTGTTCGGTTTCACTCTTTTTTTGTTATTTTTGAGTGTGTGAAGTATTTTTGGTAGTGTGTTATAAGGCCCAAATGCACCGATATAGTTATATAGCTAAGAATGGTGTTTTAATTATTATGGTATTATTGGTTGAATCTGGCACGTTCAGCAAGATTTGGCTCAATAGGTAAAACAGATGTACGAGCGGTACATTTGATAGTTGGGGAAAATGATGGTACGGATGGAAAAATAAGTAATCCGAGAGTAGGACGTCTCCTGTGAATCACCTGGGAGAGTGTGTCGGGGAGTCTGGGAGGTACCAGTGTAGTGTTATTGGTGTGTCTCAATTCATCCGAGTTCGACATGTTGCTGAGGCAAGAAAATATGAAATAAGGATATAGGCATTTTTCAAAATACGCATAGTTGAGTTTGTTTAATACACATGTAACCCATATTACGTATATGTATCTCATATATGTCTATTTCACATGTATCCCATTTTAATATATATGTACTCCTTTGATTGTTGCTTCCTATGTACCCCATATTGATAAACCAGCAATGACAGACAAATAGAAGCATAATAAACATGTTAAGCAGATAAGTAGTTATAGTCTAGTGCTACCTAATGCAACCTAGTTCTCTATAACCCAGAGCTCTGATACCAATCTGTCACACCCCCAAAATATCAGAGTATAATGGCAACCGAGGGCGTGTGACTTCATGATTATCATACTTCTAAGCAATACAGAACGACCTCTATATGAGACGTTTTAAGAAAATTGATCACTTGAATTAGGAAATAATAAATTGTTTAAACATTCAGCGGAAGCATAAAAATAGACAATACGACATCGTTTTTAAATAGTACAAGTGATCTTCAGATAACGGGAAATGACTGCAATGCATGAGACTTCATATAGCATCTTCGTTCTTAATACCTGAGAAAAACATTGCTAAAGTGTCAACATAAAGTTGGTGAGTTCATAGGTTTGGTTTAAGCAGAAATGTTTAATGTTTATGAACCACAAGATTTTATCCACATATGACAATATAACAGATACAAAGTCATATAAATTGCATTACTATCGTCTAAGCTCATGACACCGAAGCGTTAACATATACCAACAATGAATGAATGCCCTTGCAGGTGTCTAACCCAGTACACCTGTAATCTGACTCAAATGAAACTATGTTTGCTTGACTAATGTCAGTCTAAGACAAACATGGACGTCAATCCCGTTAGATCTATCCATAACATTCGCGCTTACAAGTAATTAACAGTTCATGATAAATCGGGCAGATAGCAACTTGGGTTAAATCGGGACTTAGACCAATCAGTAATGTTTAATTGTACTTGTGTTCACACGTTTAAAATAAGCAATGTTCTCACCCCGAAAACAGTAGAGTAGGGGCTATGGAAACTCACCTTGTCAGTTAATCGAACCATTATGGTTAACCGTCTGAAATAGATAGTGGCCAATGCAGCGTCATAGTGAACTCAGTCAATAACACCTAAATAATTATGACAAGGTCTGAGTTTACGTTCTAAAAGCACTTAATGAAATGGTTCATGCAAATGGGTCAAAAGGGTTTTGTCGTTTATGAGTTAACGTTTTACGTTTTCAAAGTGTTAATTAAACCGTGGCTCTAGTGACGACTTTACAATTATACGAATCTATACAGGATCTGTTAATATTATTATGTGTCGCACTTATATTTACAAGTCCATGGGGTTTATGCCTAAGAATTATAAAAACATCATTTGCAAGTTACTAAGTATATATATTTCTCATCGCGTTTATTTATTTACATCGAAGTCGTAAATTAATTTGTTGTAATTATCAGATTTATACATGACGGTTTCGTTCCAACTGGGTTTAAGTTTCTTATCAGAAAAATATATTTTTGATCACCCGACTTTCCCAATAATAATATATATATAATATATGTAACTTTTATATTTTATATTCTCTTATTATTATACCTTTCCATGTTTAAAACCCGAACAAGCTTTAAAATACTTTTAACGTTAAATAAGTTTTATAAACCGCGTTAAATTTGTTTATACGTTTAAAACTTGGTTTCGTTGTCACTACTTTTAAATTATCAAAAGACATTATTTGGATTTCTTACTTATCGAAATAAATATCCGGGTTCCGTTAAAGAGTTTACCCAATTCATTGAGTCCTTGACAACGGAAATACGACCCAAAGACCCGAAATAATACACATTTTTATACTTTCTTGTCACAAGTCAAAAGTTTAATGGTTAAATCCCATGCAGTTGCTAATTTATCACACATATATATCTATATATAATATAAACCACTTGTGCCATTCTTTATAAATTAAACACAACATGGCCATTTTCTTTTCCTATTTCTGATTTTCATCGCAGCAAATCAGTGGTTTGACAGCTACTTATTGTGGTGTCACCTGCTCTCACTTACGTACTATTAAATATATATATCTAGTGTTCTTCTTCCCTATTACATTGTATATGTATGAATGTATAGTTATTCTTCCTTTTATCCGCATGGTTCTATTCTTCTTCTTCCATTTTTCTACTTTACATCGCAGCACCAACAGTGGGTTCAGGGTCACTGTCGTTGCGTCCTTACTTGCACCTAACGCACCTTTTATAATTCTAGCTATGACCTCTTGTTAACCCGCATAGTTCTACTTCTAAAATGTCAGTCACGAGGTAAGCAAAGGTCGAAACTAAGGGCGAGGTGGTGTTGTTTCGCAACCTATTTGGCAAAAAAAATAATAGCAGCTGCTGCGAACTCGTGAGTTTCAACCATGGCAGCAGCCTGTTGTGTTTCGCTTGGGTACGTGTATTATTGGTCTTAGGGTGCCATGTATTTACAAGGTTTGAACACAACCAACGAGCATATCTTTGCTCGGTTTGTTTCACACTCGTGACACACCACAGTGAGCAATGGCTCGCCATGGTTCGCCTTGGGTTACTTAGTAACGTTCGCGGTACAAGTCAAGGTTACAATATAAGTAATTCTACAACATTTTATGTGAAATTCTAGTGCATGCTATACCCTGGTGAACCAACGAAGCACGTCATATACGTTTAAGGTTTTATAAGGTTTTCTTGTTGTTCGCTTTTCATCCATAGCAGGTTTACGTTTGTTTTTAGTTATGTTACATTGTTTCACATCAGTTACTTATATGCATATTGTTATTTCATGCGTGCCACAACCAAAATATTCGTATGTGAACGTATATCTTTGACACGCCTTGGTTATAGGTCGTGTGCAAACCATGCGAGGCTGAGGCTTTTGTTAAGCTACATGATGAATGACATTATTAAACTAAAAGAACGACTTACCGAGGTCCAAGTGTGTCGAATGATGGTGAGAAAGAAAGGTGGTGGTAAGGCTTGGTTGTTACTTCTTCTAGAGCTGACACTCACTTAGCTCTTGCACTCAACGAGACTGGATCTTGAACCGTATAGTTTACTTATTGATTTCAGAATTTTAGTTGTGATTCATTTGTTCATGCACGGCTCCTCTTTTATACTCGAAGTTTTTGATTGATTACTGAAATGTTACATGTGAAGGGCCCTATACACATTGTTGCACCAGGGTGATGATTCTAATACTATTAGACATCATTTTCTTTTCATAATACTGTTAAGACATCTCTACTATTAAGGCATCTCTACTATTCCCTATTTCTAACTTTTGAATTTGTATCCGGTTGATAATACGTAGCATGTGAATGAATCCTTCAAAGTGATAAAGTAGTAGGGCAGTGTGTGTAAGACTTGTAATGATAGTGTCTTATTATTATTGTATATATTGGTTTATATAGGTATTTACATGTATATATATCTGATGTTGGATTTTTATAGGTATATGTGTATAATTTATTTATCTTTGTTGAGTTAAATTAAAGTTGTCATGGTCATTATTTTGAATGTAGGTGATTTTATAAAGTGATGCAAGTAAATAACCGCGTTTCACAAAGTGAACTAAATATGGTTCTTATCGCTACTCGTTCTAAAATATCCTTTTAGACACAGAGTAATAATGGTGATATTCGCGTGCGAATTAAACTTTCTATGACAAAAATAATGCATTGACGATCATAAAATGACTTCTCGTTGAAAATTATTGGTAAACTTGCAAACTTGCAGTACATGATTTTTACTTAACGAAAAGAGGATCTAGTTTTCTTACGGGGTGTCACAGCCTCCCCAGGTTAGAAGATTTCGTCCACGAAATCAAGACGTTGTAGGAGTTGGTGGATTTGCGAATAAGTGAGGGTACTTGCTCTTGAATTGGTCCTCACGTTCCCACGTGTACTCTGGACCTCTTCGTTTATTCCAACGGACTTTAATGATAGGTATACGGCTTCGTTTGAGTTGCTTAACCTCTCGCGGTCCCTAATTTCTACTATGTTCTTCATACAAAGTTAGTTTAGTCGTCGAGTTGGATTTCTTCCAAAGGATAACGATTGTGTGCGGACAAACATTTCTTTAAGTTGTAGACGTGGAACGCATTGTGTACTCGACTAAGTTCTTGAGGTAATTCCAAACGGTAAGTGACTGGACCAATCCTTTCTATGATTTGAAAGGGTCCAATATAACGAGGGTTCAACTTTCCACGTTTCCCAAATCACATTACGCCCTCCAGTGCGCGACCTTAGACATAAACCTTATCACCGACATCAATTCAAGGGGCCACGCCTCTTGTCAGCATAGCTCTTTGTCGCATCACGTACAGCTTGGCAGCGATCTCTAATCTTGAAATCTTTCCGTAGGCTCATTGAATAATCTCTGGTCCAGTAAGTTGTGCTTTCCAGACTTCCAGCCCAACAAACAGGAGATCGACACTTCCTACCGTAAGAAGTGCTTCGAACGTGCAGCTTTAAATGCTCTTTGAATAAAGTAATATATACGAAAATTCTACTAGGGTGAATGACTATCCTCAAAAATTTTCTGAAGTTCAATCACGCACGCTCTTAGCATTCCTCTAATGACTGAAATGGTCCATCACTCTACCATCGTCTGAGATGGAAAACAGTACGCAAGTCAACTGCTTACCCAATGCTTTATGCAAAGATTGCCAAACTCTCGAAGTGAAATGGCTATCACGATCAGAGATTAAATGACACTGTTATCCATGTCTTGCTACCAATCTCTTCATGTACAGCCTCGTTAATTTTTTGTTAAACCGTCTCTTCATTGGCAAAAATGCGCAACATAGTAAGACATCAACAATGACCAAATCGAATTGTATCCTGCTGCCGTTTTGGGTATTTTTGGTGATGAAATCCATTGTATCATCTCCCACTTCATTCTGTATATCGGAGTTGGACCAATAGAACAAGAGTGCCTCTTGATGTTCAGCTTAGACACTTGGCACAAGTCAGGCATTTGCAGACCATGTGGCGAGTCAACATTCATGTTTGCCACCATACATAACATCTTCAAGTCATGGTACATTTGACGTCTCCTAATGAATTAGAATACTTGACTTATGCATTCGTGGCATAATCAAAGATCTCATGTCACCGTAACAGGTAACACAACTCCTAATATCCAGCATAATGTTCCATCACGCGGGCTTCCCTAGTTTATTTACAGCATGCTTCAATATCTGGCTTCAATGTTTTTAACCTTAACTGCTTCTTTATGAGCCTCAAAGATTTGTGACGGAAGGTCCAATCCAATGGTCATAACCAAAGCTCTTACTCGCAATGTCATATTTCTATTCCTTCACTCAAGCATCTGCGTACACATTTTCTTTTCCCGGGTGTTAACCAATTTCGTAATCGTAATCACTGTAGTAGCACTATCCACGCGTTGCCTCATATTTAGGTCCTTTTGGTCTAGGATATGTTGTAGACTCTTGTGGTCGGTGAACACTACATACTTCGTGCCATACAAATAGTGTCTTCAGATCTTCAGGGCGAACACTACCGCTCCTAACTCCAGATCAGAGTGTGGTAGTTTCTTCTCATGAATTTTTAGTGCCTGGGAAGCGTATGAAATAACCTCAATCTCTGCATCATACTGGCACCAACCTTTTATGGATGCATCACAGTACACCCAAAATCTTCTCTGCCTTCGGCGTAGTGCTAAGATAGTTGCAGTGACATAGTTTATGTTTCAATAGTTGAAAAGCTTCTTTCTGTTTAAATAATGTTTGTTTAAAAATTTGAGATATATATTAAAATTGAAATAATTAATTTTTAAAATTCAAAATAAATATATGATAATAAATTGGGACCACTAAATTAGAGTAGAGGACAAAAAAAATGATTGTTATGCACTCTTTATTATACAAAATTAATGAAAGGCACCATTATAATGTGGAATGAGTCTAAGGGGTCAAAGGGTTTCAAAACACCTTTTTATTTCATTGTAGTGGGGTGGGGCCATCATCAACCAAACACTTGTATATAACTTTCATTTCATTACTTGAATCCCATACCCTATAAACAAACGGGCCCTAAGTTGTCTCAAGGGGTGTGCAAGTAAACTCATATACCAAATGTGCCCTAACATTTTCTCAAGGGATGTGCAAGTAAAACCGTCGCATCGGGCCTCCATTTAAAGAAGGCCACAATTTTCTTAGTTTTGTATATAATCACATTAGATATTAAACATATATTATGTGTGTAATTCAAATGGCGAATATTGTGTTGGTTGTAGTAGATCCCAGATCATGGTGAAGACAATCAATAGCCTAGCTAATTACCAAGATGGTTACCGGATATCACTTGAAGTCGTGTAATCACTTTCCAAAGAAGATTATTCGACCCTATGCCTGGGTTACACGAATACCTCCTTGGGATAAAACCAAGTGTTTGTTCTTGTTCTAGGCACAGATCAAGAACCCTGCATTTCTATGTGTTTTTGTTTTCTGTGTATTTTTCCATGCAATTGTGATCCCTATTTATAGGGGATTTACTCAAAACCTAATAATGGAATTAATGAGAGATTAATGGCCAATTAATCTCTTCCATAATTATTCTCCATAATTTAGGAATTAGTGATTTCATGACCAAATTAAATATGGTCAATTATTGCAATCAAAAAAATTATCCTCCATAATTTAGGAATAATGATTTCATGACCAAATTAAGTATGGTCAATTAATGCAGTCAAATCTGCCATTTAAATAGGCAAATAACCACCCATTTAATCAAACCACTAAAAGAGTTAGGGAAAATCAATGACTTGATGGGTGTACACTCCGTACTTCTAAACCCATTTTCAAGTATAATCCAATTCCCACAATTGCACTAAATTTCCAACAATCCTCTCTAATTTGGTACAATTTTTTTGCATGAAAAATTAAACATTAAAAAAAACAAGTGCATAAATGAAAATGTTCTAAGGATTGAATTTTCATCTTTGTAAATTACACGTTCAAATATTCAAGAATTATGGTGTTATAAGAATTGAACCCTTTAACCCATTTGAATACCTGAAGATAAAATACATACAGTTTTCAAACACATAAGAAAATCCTGACACTATACAAGTCATGTGTCCATATCCAATTCATAAATGTTATAAGAGCTAAAGTCCATGCTCCCTGAAGCGGCAAAACCTCAACATTTACATAGGTGGTTCCTCTTTATTAATGCTCATGCTAAGCACTTTTTCAAAGAAATTAACCATTGAGAAGTAATGACTTCATCATCTTTTTCAGCAGGTTCCAAGCACATCCTTGGGATGATATGTAAATACATGTGCTTGAGTCCTCTGAACGTTCAACTTTCCATATTGAACTCAGCTACCAAGTTTTCTTAGTACGGAGTTGGGTGTTCTAGCATTCAGCGACTTAGTTGGACTTTAATCGCATCCCTTCAGCACACTTTATAACCAAGTCTCTAGCCAGTCCATTCGTCAAGTGATCAGCTAAGTTTTTTTGAGACCTCACAAACTCTATAGATATCACCCCATTTGTGATTAGCTCACGAATCATGCTATGCTTGACACCTAAGTGTCTAGACTTCCTATTGTACATCTGGATATAAGCCTTTGCAATGTAGCAACATTATCACAGCGGATAGAAATAGGTGTTATAGGTTTGACCCATAATGGAATCTCAAGGAGCAA
>BQNB010057913.1:17851-35134 GCA_026074375.1 Tanacetum coccineum
TGTATATGTTATTGAACATATTTCTGACGATGACGATTCCCCTTTGAGGATTAGATTTGTCACATCGTACAGTACCTACAAAGGAACAACAAACAACAACGATGTTATAAACATCACAAAAATAGTATAATTTAGCAGATTTGTGCATTTCATCTTTTACCACGAACCTTCAACATAACAAAAAATCATAATTACAACTAATAAATAAATTTAATATTAACAAATCCAGAAAAAACCCCGTGTGTACACGGGTATTATAACTATTTAACATAAATTCACATGCACACATCACTAATCATCACGATTTTCTTAAATGACACAGCACCACCGTTTTGCCTAAAAATATTCTTAGTATTTTTATCATTGTTTAAAAGTAAAAGTATGCATATACATATCTATTGATATAGATAGTAGTATAGCATATTTCATATATTATAAGAAACAACAAATCTGATTACATCGTCACACCTTGCTAGTGTAACATGAAGCATTCCCCTAATTCAATTGCGAGTTGGTAAAAAACACACCTACGTGATCACTTAAGTAAGGGCTCCTAAAAACGCTTTTCCTACCCAATAGTTAAATCAAATGTGCTTACATAATCATGAAATACTCTCTAATTGTTGTATCTAACCTATTGCGTCGTCACACCCTTGCTAGTGTAATGTGATGTATTCCCCTAATTCAATTGCGAGTTGGTAAAAAACACACCTACGTGATCACCTAAGTAAGGGCTCCTGAAAACGTATCTCCTACCCAATAGTTAAATCACGCTCATTAAATACTTATCTAACCATCTACCAAATATGAGGCTTCATTTGATTAGTCGCGTTTCAATAAACGTCTAGCTAAGCAATTTATAACTACTTTTCTACTGCCTAGCGAGTTGGTAAAATACACACCTACATGATCACATAAGTAAGGGCTCCTGAAAACACATCTCCTACCCAATAGTTAAATCACGCGCATTAAGTACTTATCTAACCATCTACCAAACATGAGGCTTCATTTGATTAGTCGCGTTGACGCACACACCACTAGCAAGAAGCAATTTATTTAGATATTACAACTAGGTTTCATACAATCATAAGCAAAGACAATAAGATTTAGCCTAACATGTTAACAAGAAGAAAAGAAAAAAAAAATACTCAAACAATATAAAGACATTGTTGAATGACTAATGAATGAATTACATAACTTCAATGAAACATGTGAGTATACAAGTAATTAAGGGCATAAAAAGCCCTAAAAATCGTCTATAGTATCAGCTCTAATACTCTCCAAGTTTGCACACACAAAATATGAAAATAATACCCGAATATATATAGAAAATACACTATGACGGCGTCGGGTTATACCCATGAAGCCGTCACGTCGTCGATCTCGGGTTACGGTTTCTTCCACCACCTCATTTTGACGACGTCACAAGAAGTCATGACGCCATCATCGTTATGTCTTGACGTTATCAAGAAGACCTTTGCGATTTACTGAACCGTCAAAATCACATTTATTTTAGCAATTTTTGGGCACTTTTGGTGAAAACGTCATAAAGGTGGTTACAGAGCTGAAAAAGTGTAAGCCTTGTTTCCTCTTCAAATCGATCCCAAGTCACGTGTATTCCATCTAAGTGCTTCTCAAAAGTCTAAAACATAAAAAGAAATGATTAAGAACAATAATTTGGCATATTTGCATGATTTTAAAGGTAAAATGACCCTAAAAAATATATAAAATTACACCTCATCAATTTGCTTTTTGCTTAGCCAAACACGACTTTTGACACACAAAACGCACACTAAATTATTCCTTAGCGATTGATACCAATTATAATATGTTTACTTGACACACAAACGAGTAGAAAATAGATTAAGAGGAGATGGTGGTGTAAGGAAATGGGATTAGCTTTATTATATTATATTATAAAACCTTACAAAAGGTGGGAGAGCTCGGGTGAAAGCATTAATGATTCCTGCCCGGCCCAACCCGATCCAAGACCCATGGTTTTAGACAATTAATGTAACCCGCCCTTTTTAATCATATCCTATAAACCCTTCTTTTATCTCTTTCTACGTGGGAGGGTAACAAATACACACATATCAGTTTTATTCCACATTGCACAACCTTCTCCCCTTTGATATTCATCCTAAAAAATTCAGATACCCCCAAATCATATTCATCACAAAAAAATGTAGGGGGTTTTGCGGGTTTTGTTCGGTTGTAGTGTTGGTGATGGTTGTTGATTGCTGATATAGGTGGGAATTTGTTATTGTGCTTTAGGGTTTGTGCTGGTGTTTATTGATATAATTAGTGAGGTGTATCCTTATTTCGTCTCTTGCCACCGCCTCATGTGTGTGTTCCGATGGCGGTTGCCGCCTCTGGTATGGTTGTTTCATAAATGACGCACAATTGTTTTTCTGACGATGGTGACTATAGTTAGTATTGTTGGGTATTTGGTAAGCCACACAATAGGCTGAATAAAGAGTGAATTTTACTGCTTCATCATCTGCCCTCAACTCTCTTTGATGCCGTCGATCTCTTCGTTGACGCCGATCATGGTGTGTGGCGTTGGTGGTCGGTTGGTGCCGTTGGTGAGCTTAGGTGGGTTGTTTTGTTTTCTGTTTTACAATTACCTTATTTATGCCAATTATTTCATTGGTTTATAAAACCCCAAAACTTATATGTGCAACTCTTAATTTTCTAGAATTGTGTTTCTAAGAAGCTACGGATTCCGCCTCTACTTTCTTGGCAGGGTAACTGGCTTTTGTTTATAGTTGCAGTGAGATGTGGTGGTTAGTTTTGGTTCTACAGAAAATTAGATGCTGCCAAAGCAAGGTAGGCTTGCTGAGCTTGCAGCCATGACATGCATTTTGGCACCTATGTGGGTTGAGATGAAGGTGGAGCGGGTTGGGATGAATTGCTGTTGAAATGTAAACAATCAAGAACAGGACCTGTAACAGGTTTGTAATGTTTCCAAAACTACTAAATTAGTAATCAAACACTTTTTGGTAAGGGTGTGGTACATGATTTGCTTGCATCTATTGTAACAGATTGGGGATGACACCCCTTTTGCTATGCTTCTTATTCCTATGTTACTGTTGGGGTATGATACATTGGGTCAACCGGTGAAATTTTAATATATACAATACAAGTAGCACAACTGTTGTTTATTCGAATAATAGTTTGCATAAAAACACCAAGACCTTTAAGTCAACCCACCAACACCACAATGATAAGTTATGGTTGCACATATCCTAAAAACGGACTGAATTTCAAAGTTATGGTTGTTTCTGGTTTGCGTGTTGTGCTGGTACATGGCGATGAAGATACTATTCCTTCTGTGCGCTTATTATTTTGCAACTATAATAAGTTGCCGGATCATGATGGGTGAAAGCGACCTGTATCTTGGCGGGGCATCACGATGTCGTGTTTGCAGCCATGGCAGGTCGGATACCCTTTTATCCGGTTCCGCACTCGCAAATCTGAGCCAAATGCTTTCTTGAGGCTATGTTGTTCATCATTTGTTGTTCGAGAATGAAATTACAGGACATTGTTCGTTACAAAAAACATTGTTCAAAAATAATATTTCAAACCCCAGTTTGCAATCTATTTGCAACTTATCCAGGTGTACTTCATTACCCTTTTTATGTGATGAGAATAGGATTATAGGAGGCTGTGATGAGTCTCGGTGCATTCGAATAAAGCTAAGAGTGTCCGCGTCTTGGCGGGGCAAATGACTAGATTTGCAGCCATGGCGGATGTATCCTCTTTTTTCGATTGTCTACCTATCTGAGCCTCATATTTACATTTACATACAAGCAGAAACTTACAACTCAATAACGAGAAGCTGGTATGATATTTTCATTTAGGGGTGTTTGGAATTGCTTAAATTTTATGTATCATCTTTTCTGTGTACACTTCTGAATCCTTTTTTCGTACAAATTTCAGAAAAATGAATGCCCAAGATAGAAGGCACAAGCGATAAACATACTTACTAAATAAATACGTGCTTTCTCAAAATCCCTTTATTGTTGTTGTTGAATATGAAAACCAAAAGAAAATTGCTTTTTTAGTCTGATTACAAATTAAGCATGGCCGTTAGTTGTGAGAAACAAAATATAAACAGAAGTGCTGTTAACTTGGCCTCTACGGATGCCGGCTTTAAAGCCAAGGCTGTTGTCGGTAGCTCTATAAACAGTGACATTGAATGCAAACAACAAGTGTCCTCAACTAAAGTTCTGCAAGCTTTGACATGACCTCATGCAACATGTAATTCTGATACTGATATAGTGGATAGACACGTAAGTACACATTTGATTCACTATTCAGTCTTGTAAGGACACATTTGATTCACTATCCAAAGTGATAAAAAGGTATCTACTTATTGGAACTTAAATCTGAGACATGTATGATGTAAATTTGTAGAGGATATATAGCTCCAGAATATGCGATGAAGGTATACTTGACAGATAAAGCAGATGTTTACACATTAGAATAGTTGCATTAGAGATTGTCAGTGGGAAAAA
Source organism: Tanacetum coccineum (assembly GCA_026074375.1). Lineage (NCBI taxonomy): Eukaryota > Viridiplantae > Streptophyta > Magnoliopsida > Asterales > Asteraceae > Tanacetum > Tanacetum coccineum. The sequence goes on from BQNB010057913.1 coordinate 22,372, forward strand.
CAACACAAATTACAGGACAAAGGAAGAGTTTGTCTACCTCCTCAAATGGGTAAGATTAATCTCTCAAATCAATGGGCGGGTTAGGTAACGGGTTGAAAAGGGTCATTTTTAGTATGGGCCGGATCGGGTTGCCACAAACACCTAAGGTGAGTACGATATCTTTCTCGCCTACGTTTAGTGTTGATAAATTGATACAACAAATATCTTAATATCGTTGTATGTGAGATCATTTTTGTGCACACAAAGTTTCCTGTTGCTCGCAAAAGATTACTTTTGTTTGGGATTTTTTTTCAAATGTATATTCATTATTCTTTAAGACCGTCTTATTGCTTTTCTCTAGCGTTAGTTAATGGTTTATAGAAGGGACTGTTTGGGTTACTTTATTTTTGCACCTTAGGATATGATCATAAGATTTCATTGACGTACAGTCTTAGTAAGTAATCCTAAACTTCATCTAAAATTCGTGTCCAGATTGGTCTATCAAAATATAGTTACACACGCACCATTGTCCACATCATCCACCACACACACGCACCACTGTGGATATAAGGAAAACTAAGGTCTTTGCACATTTAAGCTTCCGTTTCTCATAATTTCTTACTATTTGTTCAATTTCTTTTCGTGGACTTTTTTGTTAATGGTTGAAAATAGCTTAATGGGTAAAAACTGGAAAATTTTGATGTCACAATAGCTCAAATAGGTCAAAAACTGAAAAAAGTTATTTTTTTAAAGTTAACCGATTTTGCTACGAATTTGAAATATTAAGAATCTTTGTAAGATAAGATTATGAATTATGTTAGTGATATGCTTATTAAATTGCTACCCATTGTCCCATTTTCATTGTATTCCCATTTTACAGATTCATGGTGAATTTTACCAGGCACTCCTAATAAAAGTAAAGAGCTTATAGGTTATACTAGCAAAAGATGGCTTATCTTCAGATATAGATCTGGATACAGTGGCAAACATGACTGAGGGGTATTCTAGAAGTGACCTTAAGGATCAGTAGTTGTACCGTTTTCTCATAATACATTTGAGTTATGGGAAACTCCATAAATGAGCTTATGTCAGGAGACTTTGTGACCTTCTTTAATGCTCCTACTGCAATGACATTCATAGACGCAGTTCCTTCTGTTGGTCGGAGTGTGACAATAGCTTATATGGCAAGAATTCTTTGTCATCACTATGGTACATAATATAGGCATAACAAAATGGGTGGGTGAGGTGGGCTGCGTACATTATACTGTAATTTTTTTTCTATACAATGAAATGGGTTATCCAAAGTCTCTAGAAAAAAGCAGAAATAAGAAGAAAAAACTAGCTAATGAGATGTTTTTGTCTTATAATGCGAATGAAGAGCCGATGGACTATTGCAGTGACACTTTCAGAACATTGACATTACTTTTTCTATATATCTATTACCTTTAATATCACTTTCTAAGTGAAAGGAGGCTGTCTCCATTCATTGTTGATGTTTTTATTTGTTTATATCGATTGTTTACTCTTTTGTTATATGTTGATTATGTTTATCACTTCATACCCGTTTATGTGTTTGATTATGTTTTCATCTATCATTCAACTGGATCTAGGATTATATATAAAGCGATGTAACTTAATCGTTATTTGGGCTATAGGCTAGAGTCTGAGATTGATACTACATACAACTTATCTATATAACTGGATCACTAGGACTATAAATAAAATCATATTTCTACTTCTGGTTAAGTGAATGATAGACTAAGGTATCTTAGGACTATAAATAATGTTCTATTTCCTTTAGCAGTTAAGTGGATTATAAACTACTAGTATATAGATAACTATTAGGCCATAAGTTGGTAAAGCCTCGATGGGCTAGGTTTTAATATTGTCACCTAGATAGATTATAATCGACTGTGTGAACTTTATGCGGGTTGGTTGATTGTGACAGGATTGACCATTATATAAACCTAGAGTTAAGGGAGAAGTACCACATAACTTTGAAATGATATATTGTAGAATATTAGTAATCCTTAAACACACACACGACTATGAAGAAAATCTAGAGAGAAAAAGAGAGTGAAAGGTTTCTTCCTAGAGAGAGAAACTAAAAGAGAATAATATTAGATTATGTGAGAAAATGAAAACAACCAACACCCTCTCCATGTGTGGGGAAGGTATTTATACTTACAATATAGCTGGTCATAGGCTTTGTCCATCGGCTTTTCCTTAACTAGCCTATTTAGTTTCCAAATATTACTTAGTGAGCTATCTAACGATATAATGGAAGTGACCGATACTTTTTGTGATCCTAACAATCTCCCCCTAAGGGAGGTCACTCCATTTTACAAAAAACTTAAACCTAGCATACTATGCTTTGTCTTTAGTCTTGTGCTCGTAGACTTGTTTTCTTGACTTCATCTTGTGAACATGATGTAGTGATCTTTGACTTTAGGCTGGAGCTTGTTCCTTTGTCTTAACTTGTTTTTGATCTTGAGTCATCTTGAGATCATCAATCAAATATAATCTCTTATCATCATCTTGTGATCTTTTGCCACCTTGTGTACTTGTGACATTCGGACTGACATGCTCATACTTTTGTAGTTTATTGGTCTTGAAATCTTGAATAAGACATCTTTCTTGAAATTCTTTAACTATAACACTTCGTCACTTCGAGAAAGACATTCGGTATCAGAGTGACGAAAACTTCTTTAAAATTCTTTGACTTTAATACTTCGTCACTTCAAGAAAGACGTACGGTATCAGAGTAGCGAAAGTCTTAAAACATGTACTTGAGCTTTCATTATGTCTTTATATTTGTCGGTATGGTATGAGCATGTGGTTATGAATCTTTGAGACATCTAGAATCAGGTACCTTCACCTCCATCTTTAAGTATCATGCATTAAAATAGTTAGCATTAAAGCGGGGGGATATGGCTTTGTCATTCGCCCATGTTTGGTTGGAGTAACCTTAGAATCCATGAGGATCGACTTATGATCAGATAGATTCAATTTAAGAAGAATCTCCTTGACAGGATTTCCAGCTGAAGTATTGAATCTTTCTAACACATATGTATTAGATTCATCAAACTCAGCATGTTCTCATTACCAGAACGTCTCAAAGCAGACAACACGATAAGAGTGAACCAGCGAGTTACTATCTCACCGATTGAAATAAAAATTGATTTGAAAAATCAATCGACGTGTCACTTGCTAAAGTGGTTTTGTGACACATTGAGAGTGTTAATATTTTTAAAAATTCATCATCAATCGTCAATTCATGTACTGGAACAAGTTTGATTCACTAAGAATCGCACTATCGTTTCTTTCGAGTTATCACAAGTTTAATTCATTTTAATCGCACAAGTCACCTACCAAGAGCTTGTTTGATGTTGGCTTAAGCAGGATTTCCATTGTCATTGTGTATACTTTACTATCACTCTGATGTTCTGGCAAAATCACAAGGATAATTTTGAGGAGATAGCAAGCATAATTTTGACAAGTGTCCTAATGAGATTTATGGATGATCTCTTTTGGCTCTAGACTCAATAGTGCACTTTGGTTTTAGTGATCGGAGGCTGGAGCAGACTGCCACCTTTTCAATACCAACTAACTCAGAGTGAGAAAGTTGATAGAAATGCGTGTAATCTCCGTAAGAAATGAAACAGAAATCTTTTAAGAGATTCTGAGTGGCTAGGGAGGGTTATGCATTGCATCACTGGGTCCATGATGTTAGTCTTCAATGTCAGCAATCATCTTTGTGATTCTTGACAGCAGATGTATTGACCCGGTTTCTGCCTAAGTGTAAGGAGGGCTTCTTTCTTTTCACCCTTTATCTTAACTTTTATTTTTAATTATTCAACCCCTTCAGCACTTGCCGAGACTTCATAACTAGTACCTTGTTTGGTTTGTTCCAGTACTAGCTCCATCTCAATTGGCACTTTTCCTTTATTCTTACTTTTACTCTCTTTTCTTCATACCTAAGGACTACTACACTATCTAGTAGAATATCCCTAGGTAGATCCCTCCGGTTCCCTTATAACTTCATAAACTTAAGAACATGGTCGGTCTTTTGGGTATTTCATCACAATCCTTCCAAAATCATTGAAAAGTTCAATCAAAGTGTTTGATATATATATCAAAAGATTTGCACTTTAAGAGTTTTTCATTATCACTAAAAGCTCCCTCTTAACATATACACCGTGATCGTAGTACATGCTAAGGGTTGGATTGCATTGAGTCCATTTAATACAATCACATTTTGATACAAATTAGATTCAGTTTAATCACATTTTCTCCCCTTATCCAAAATGTTAATCCCTTGATATTTTGGATATCAATTGATTAAACGTTCGGGGACAAAATGTTACACAATAACAAATAGGAACATTTTAATGCTCCCCCTTAATATTTGAGGGTATATAAGGTAGTGTTGAGTACAATAATTTGAAATTTTTTGAATTTACTAAGAAATTAGTGAAAATTTTGTACTCGAGCACTCCTTATTATCACCATAAAGTCTACAATACATATATACAAATTCACAAGATTAATATGTACGAGGTTTGACCTGAATGATGAGAACATCATATGATAGTATCATATGGTTCTTTGTAGCAGCCGTAGGTCTTCCCTGTAGTCTCTCTTAAGAAGTTGTCTTAGCTTCCCCCTAAATCAGCAATCCTTCCTTGAGTAGATTCAAAACCTTTTTGCAAGCCGCATCAAGCAGTCTTAATGTATAAAGCCCATATATCTGAAGCACACAATTAACCCTTTCAAGAATTTGATACCGCAACACCAAAGTCAATTAAGTCCTGGATGAGCGCATTTCTCTCTTCAGGATAGTGATGATATAAATTGAAACACCAAAGTCAACTAAGTCTCGGATGTCACAATTATTCCCTCTAAATAGTCGAAATGATAACTCCAAAGTCAACTAAGTCTCAAAAGTAGACATTTCTTCCTACAGGATACTGACAATCTAAAGGAATCATCATACCTATGTGTACCTCTTCTATCAAATATATCTACTTCTTTTAAGAATAAGCTTAGAGATTGACCGGTCGGGTAAAACATTAATTGAATCAGACAGAATTCTTCTTACGTTTTAAATAATTATACTCCCAACACTTCCCCTTGGGACTAAAATGATAACTTATCTGACTATTGACGAGATGTCTTTCCGTCATGTGATTGAATAGTTTATACCTGATAGTTCAAAAAGGCATAAAATCAAAAGAAGCTAACCTCAAAAGACAAAAGAAGCTAACCTCAAAAGAATGCCAAAGACACTATCAAGTATACATCTACTCCTTCCCCTTGTTGTTTTCGATACCTCGGAATCAACAAAACCTTGTACACACATATACTCGAAGATCGTGTTAGTGGTATAAACTATAGCTTAGATCTATCAGTGAGAGTCAACTTCAAGGCTTTTAAAACTATTGAAAGTATTTCCATAGCATTCCTAAGTCTTTTACAATACATGAGAGTGTGGCAATATTGATCGATATGTAGTTTAGGACTGAATTATCTAATGTCTCAATTATAATAAGTCCCTAAAGATTAACAACAAATGACATCTAAAGCACTTGTACGTTATATAAATTTTACTCCCATTGAATTGTTATCCATCATTATTCCAATACTTTATCGTTTATTCCGTGACTTATTTTGAAAGACCGTTTTAAAAGATTATTGGATGACACATTCTCCCCCTCAAATGATGACCCGTTTTCTATTTAAAGAGTTGTTGTCATTGTTTGAGTGGTCGAATTGTCTTTGAAAATCTTTTTGTGATTACTGAAAACACTAATTCATTATGAAGACAACTTTTTAACAATAAAAATAAGTTTTCTCTTATTTTGATAAATATTTGCACTTGACACGTTAAACTTATTTGTACATTAGGAAGCCGGGTTGTGTTGCAAGGTTTTTTAAACCACATAGCTTTGCATGGTCATAAAATAGACCATGCCTGAGAATAAATTCCCGTTGACAGGTCAAGTCTCCTTTTTGACGGAATACTTGCTTTTAAGATGATGACCGAGTTGCTATCTGAAATAATAGCAAGCCATTTGGCATGTGTTGAAAACATAAGGAACTTTTGCTCGAACTTCATTTACAGCCTCGTATCATTATTGAATGACATTTCTAAGACCGTAAATGTTATCGATTTTCAGAAGACATGTCATTATTACCTCTTTTTTATATTTTTCTCATCATTTAATTTTTTCTTTGGTTTTATGAATTTTATATTTTTGTAATTTGATTTTATGATAATTTTTTGAAAAAATGAAAAATCTTTTTGGTTTTTATGGTTTTAATATATATATATATATATATATATATATATATATATATATATACACACACACACACATATGATACATGATATTTGAATAGGTACCACCACTATTCATCAACTTCATTTGCCAATTGTCTCAAAGTCTCCGGCGTAAAACTCCGCATACCCAGCTTGTTGATAAGAAATTCAATTCTATTTCTGCCAAGAGCTTTAGGTTTTATGGTTTTTAAGTATATATACATATTATACAGGATATTTGAATAGGTACCACCACTATTCATCAACTTCATCTGCCAAGTGTTTCAGAGTCTCCGGCGTAAAACTTTGCATTTCTAGCTTGTTGATAAGAAATTCAATTCTTTCTTTTGCAAGGGCTTTAGTGAAGATATCCGCCAGCTGATACTCCGTATTAACAAAATAAAGTTCGATCACCCCATTCTCAACATGCTCCTTGATAAAGTGAAATCTGATGTCTATATGCTTCGACTTAGAATGTTGAATGTTGTTGCAGCATAAGGCGATAGCGGTTTTGTTATCACAGTACATTGGAATTTTATTGAATCCAATGCCATAGTCGGTAAGATGTGATCTCATCCAAAGGATTTAAGCACAACAGCCTGACATAGCAATATATTCAGCTTCGGTAATGGATATCACAGTGCTTTTTTGCCTTTTTGATGACCAGCTAACAAGTCTATCTCCAAAGAACTGCATACTACCAGATGTGCTACGGCGTGTATCTTGACAACCAGCACGATTCGCATCTGCAAATGCTGTTATAGAAATCGAAGAATCCTTCGGATACCATAGTCCTCGATTGACGGTTCCTCTTAGATACCGAAAGATCCTTTTGACCGCATGTAAGTGGTTTTTGGTAGGTCGTGCCTGATAGCGGGCACACATGCATATAACAAATTGTAGGTCAGGTCTACTGGATGTAAGATAAAGGAGGGTGCCAATCATGCCACAATAGTGTGATGGATCAACATCTTTTCCTTCTTTATCCTCATCCAGTTTGGATTTCTCCACTATGGGAGTATCCACTGGGTCGCAAGAGTCAAAACCGTATTTCTTTAATGATTCAAGGGCATATTTTGACTGGTTAATAAAGATGCCTCTAGGACTTTGAGAAATCTGTAGTCCTAAGAAAAATGAGATTTTGTCTATCATTGACATCTTAAATTTTGAACACGTGATTTTAGCAAATAGGTCACAAAGTTTAGGTGTAGATGCAGCAAAGATAATATCATCGACATAAATTTATACCAGAAGTAATTCCTTGCCTTCCTTACGGATGAACATAGTAGGATCCACTGAGCCTTTGGAGAAGTCTTGGGATATCAGGAACGAAGACAACATGTCATACCACGCGCGTGGAGCTTGTTTCAAACCATAAAGAGCTTTCTTTAGCTTGTACACGTGATTGGGGTTATCTGGATCCACAAACCCATTCGGATGGCTAACATAAACCTCTTCTCACAGATTACCATTCAGAAATGCAGCCTTCACATCCATTTGGTAGACGGCCATGTTCATGTGAGCGGCAAACGCGAGAAAAATCCTTATAGCCTCTAATCTTGTAACCGGAGCAAAAGACTCTTCAAAATAAATTCCCTCTTCTTGATGGTAACCACGAGCCACTAACCGAGCTTTGTTCTTTAGAATACCTCCCAGTTCATCTAGCTTCACTTTGTAGATCCACTTCAAAGTAATAACCATAACTTTATCTGGTCTGGGTATGAGCTCCCATACTCTAAGACGTTCGAACTCATTGAGCTTTTCTTGCATTGCTTTGATCCAGCAGGATTGAGTCAAAGCATCTTTATACGTCTTGGGTTCAACAGCAGTGAGGAAAGCATCATAGTAACAGAAAAGAGTTTGCTCATGTAATTGCAGCCTTATGGAAACAGGTCTATCGAGTTCACCAATTATATTTTCAAGTGGTGGATCCTTAGTCCATTTGATATTGTGTTCAGAAATTTGGTGATTGAGATGAACAATTGTATGACAAATATCTGTTGATGAAGATTGATCAGAAGGAACTTCTGGAATTGGAATACCAAAGTACAAATCATTATTCATGTGTGCAACATCTAAGTCATGATTGTCTTCTTCAACATCATTAGGAATGAAATGAGTTTGAGTTTCGGGTGTTGTTTGAGAGTTACTAGGGGATGGTGCATCTTGGTCAACTATTGTTGAGGAAGGTGAACCGGTTGATGCAGTAGGTTCTGGAGTAACTACGTTAGCAATTGGAGTAATTACTTCAGGGGTTGGGTGATCAAAACTAGTTGGAGGAGTGATTAATTCATCAAATAGAGGTTGAAATAAGAGATCTTAATCACTTCTTGAAGGTGGTACAAATGGTGTTGAAGGAGGAGGGTTTGGCACGAGTCCTAAACTGATTGTTGCAGGAGTTATTTCATAAAGTGCGGGTCCTGAACGGCTGTGTTCAGAAGCCATTGCAGCCAGCTCATCAAAATCTACATGAATTGTCTTAATGATTCATCTGGTACGTCGGTTGTAAATTTGAAATGCTTTCTATGTGGGTGCATAGCCAATGAAAATACCAATATCAGCTTTTGGTTGTAACTTACCCAAGTTCTCACTATCATTTATCGGATAGCAGAGTACACCAAATACATAGGAAAATGAGAAGTTGGGAGGTTTGTCATGTAAAAGCTCATATGGTATTTTGTCATGACAAAGACGTACGATGGAACGATTTTGGGTGTAACATGCGGTAGCAACTACTTCTGCCCATAAGAATAACAGAGCTTTTGCATAAATCAACATTGTGCGGGCAGCTTCAATTAGTGTACGATTACGTCTTTCAACGACACCATTTTGCTGTGGAGAGCGAGCAACAAATGTTTCATGAGAGATGCCAACCTTCTCATAATATTCACGCAAAGTTTGATTAACAAATTCAGTTCCATTATCTGCTCTGATTCGTCGGACATGTACTTTAAGCCTTACTTGGATCATCTTGAGAAACTTGATTATGAAATCTGGAGCTTCATCTTTTGACCTTAAGCACTTAACCCATGTAAATCAAGAGTAATCATCAACAATGACGAGGATGTACTTCTTTCCATTAACACTTGCGACACGCATTGGTCCACAAAGATCCATGTGCAAAAGATAGAGTTTTTCTTGGTTGGTGTCTTCAGATTTAGGTTTGTGGGGTTTCTTCTTGCTTTTGCCCATTGCACATGCAGAACACAGATGGTCCTTTTCAAACTTTAGCTTAGGGAGACCTCGAACAAGACCATGTCTAGCTAAATGGTTGATTGCACCAAAGTTCAGATGAGACAGACGTCGGTGCCATAGCCAGGACTTAGTCTTTGAGGCCTTTGACAAGAGACATATAGGAGAGGACGCCATCATATCTCCAAGAGACAGAGTATACAGATTGTTGCCTCGAGATCCAGTCAATAGATCAACACCTTCTAGATTACGAATGAAGCAGGTGTGTTGACGAAAAGCAACTTCAAGGTTCGAATCACAAAATTGCCCAACGGAGAATAAGTTGTGTCCAAGTCCTTCTACGTAGTAAACCCTTGATATCGTAACATTCCCAATCTGATAATCACCATATCCCAATATCTTTGCCACGTGATCATTTCCGAATTTGACTGTACCCAAAAATTTATTGACGAAATTGGTGAGCTGAGAGCGATCTCCGGTCATATGCTTGGAGCAGCCGGAGTCCAAATACCAGAGAACAATTTAGACGACCTGCATTCATCAAGAGAGGAAGATGGAACATCAGAAACTATGGATCCCCAAGATTTATTGGGTTCCTTTTTGTTAGCAGATACAAATTTAAGAACCTTAGATTTGCTAACATGAACATTAGTTTTAGATTTCTTGGGTTTCCGTGAGTAAACCAATGTTACGACAGGTTTAGGTGTTTCATTTTCTAGAGCAGTTAGTTTCCTAAGGGGCACTTCAGTAGTTGTGGTAATCCTAGTTAAAGGGCACGCACACATTTCCTACAATAGTAAAGGTATCGACCAGCTAGGACGCCCAGATGTATCCAATATTGAAACACTTCCTGTTTGTTTGCCAAACTTTTATCTTGAACTTATGTTAACAGATTTAGATTTTATGAGCATTCACATTAATTGATAAAATCAAGACACACAAATCATGATAATCAGAAAGCAAGCAACCAATTAACTTAACACATTTAAGTTCAGAATCGCATTAAGCTTGGAATGCAGCACATAAGAAGTTCCTTTAGTTGAACACACCATCTTTATTTTTTAAACTAGTTATTAACTTTCCAAGGGTGGGCTTCTACTATTATCTTCTAAGTACTACTTGGTGTTTGCTGAATCTTAACTTTCTTGTATGCCTGATAAGCTGTGATCCTTAGCACCATTAAGACGTTATAATTCTTGTAGAAGACAACATAGGTTGTTAGAAACAAAGTTTGATGTAAGGTTGTTTTTTGGTGATTGTGTTCCCGAAAAAAGGATGTGACGGGCCTCAGTGAATCAAACTCTTTTGTCCTTGTTCTTTGGGTCACAACCACTAATTTTTCATCATAATTTTTAACACTAGGGCAGGTTATACTGATGTTAGTAAGCCACTCTGAACTAGTTTAGACAAACTACAGGCAGATTCTAGGATTGATCTAGTGGATATTTTTGATTTGAAACTTGTATAACCATGATGACTTTAGAAGTTCTTTTGGAAACCTCAACATAGGTGGTCTACTAGAAAGATTATGTTCAGCAGAATTCCACAGAAATCTAGAGACCAAAAGGCCTTTTCCACAGATAATCATTGTGGAACAAATCATTTTTCAAATCTTGAAAAGAGTTGATTAAGAAAGCAATAATCGACTGTGTAGGATTAACTTTCTTTTCTAACATTATAAACCTTTTGTTTTAAAAACCATTTTTGAACGCTCCTCTTCAGCAAGCATTAAGGTCTCTTCAGAGTCGGGAATCACAATGGGATTAGATTTTTTCAATAATATCACCAACATATAGCTTCGGTTCCAACTGCTGAGCTTTCTTCAGATAGAAAGGATTTTGAAAACCTAGAGCTTATTTAGTGGTATGATTATAGAAAAACTTAAGAAAGGGGGAGGTTTCGTCAACACGTTGAACAAGTTTTTTTTGTGCGGATTGATCCTTTTAAAACAATATTATCTAGCTGTATGATCCGTTTTTCTAAAGCTATTTCCATAACAAGTTTCTTAGATTCGTCTTTCTTAAAATCATTTTTGAGAAGAGTAACTGTTTGCATTAAAGATTCCTTTTCTTTTAAATGATCAAAAAGAGTTTGTTTAAGACGATCAATCTCCACAGACTGTACACATGAATCTGAAATGTATCATTACTCCTTAAATCAACATTTTGTCCTTCTTTCAAAACTTTAACTTGTTCCTTATATCTTTCAAGTTCCGCAGTTAAGGCGTCATTGACACTTTTATTGTCCAGATTTATCTTAGTACAATTAACAACTTGGGTTTTTAGTTGTTCAATCATAGATAATATCAGTGCATCTTGTTGTGCAGAGGAGTTAGAATTCTGAACAGCTACCTGTTGTGATTCAATCACATACTGAGAATAAGGAATGATATTGCTATCACTGGTTATTTCAGTCTCTGAATGGTTCACAACATTTTACTGTTTAGAAGATGGCATCACCTGCACAGCTTGATTAATCATATTATTATTCACATTATCATGATTATGTACCTCAGCAAGAGCATCTGAACCATAATGAGATAAATTCGCCATGAGAGCAACTTTGGCAGTGTTGAGTTTCAGAGTCATGTGTATCCAAATCATCAGCTTGATAAGCAGCATTGTGAGTAATGACAGTCTGTGTGGCTTGACCTTCTGGAATTCCTGGATCTGCCAAAAATGCTAGTTCCTCCTCATGTAAAATTTGACCACTTGCTTGAGCTTGTACAAACAAAACTTTATCCTTAAACCATGAATCATCTCATTTTCTCTTTGGTTTAGTGCGCTGTTTGGACATGTGGCCTTCCCCTTTGCAGTTGTAACAAATAACAGTCATTTGTTTCCTAAAATTACTTCCACTTGCTCCTGGAGTGTATGTCCTTGAAGTACCTGCAGCTAAAGAGGCTTGTCTTCCCTGAATTAGTTGTAAGGTTACTCTTCCATTATTATAGGTAGCTTGTTTCCTATGGTTTGACGAATTCCTCAGCTGGTTATTGGTAGTGGGATAGCGGGAAGTGACAACAGCAGTCAAGAAAGACATCATGTGATTGATGGCATCAATGGGATCATCACCTTTCTGGAACACTGGAATAATTAGACATGAGTCTGGTTGAGAAAATTCAGGTTGTTGATTAATTGATGGAGCATATTCTAATTGAGGGATGGATGATGATGGAGAATAAACGTTATGGTGAACTGATGATTGATAATCATTAGATGGATAAGTGATTGAAAGAGGTGTTGATAATTGATTGCTTGAGCATTGTTGAGA
>BQNB010057914.1:0-38002 GCA_026074375.1 Tanacetum coccineum
GTCGGGTTGATCGGGGTTCGAGTCAAACGGGTCGGGTCTAATTCGGGTTGAGGCTAAAAATAACATACTCGAACCCGACTCTATTTGAACTCGGGTTAGTCGGATTCGGGTCAAACGGGTCGGGTCTAAGTCGAGTTCGGGTTTATTCCATTTACAAAATCACATTTTTTTGAAACCATGCGACTGCATGTGACTCACAAGTATAAACAATTTCTAATTTTCTATCTATTTAACACTGAATAAATTTAGAAATTCAGTAATCTTGAACTACGTTCGAGAGAATAATTACTAATCAGTATTCACACATTATATAAAAAACGATCATATCCTCTTATATATAAACTTTATAATGCAAGAAGAACACACACGATCGTATGATAAATGATGCGTATAACACCCAAAAATTCCGCAACATATGATTCTACGTTTATTTCAATTTTATCAAGATTAATTCATGTCTCTCAGTGGGACTCCTAGGTCTCTGATGACGAAACACAGGATGATCTAGAAATCTTGAAGCATAGCAGACTCATATCATAACGTGGGTTTTGGAAGCATAGCAAAAGGATAAATCAAATATTAGCCTAAATTTATTACGTAAAACAAATATTAGCCAAAATTTATTTATTTTTACGTAAACTTATAAAATCATTTTGAAAAAAAAAACTAACTCGGGTTAGTCAGGTTGACCCGAACCCGAATAGGTAAAGCATTTTGAACCCGATACCCAACCCTATTTCGTATTCGGGTTAGCCGGGTTGACCCGATTGACCCGAATTCAATTTTGAACCCGAGTAACCCGATTGATATTATGAGAAATGCCCAAAAAATATCATATTCATAAAGCAGAAACATAGATGAACTCCTATGAACATGGAAAATATACCGGCTTAGTCAATTCTGCTTGAAATTGTTAAGTCGTTCATAACTGTTTAGTTAAAGTAAGAATTGCTTTTGATCGAACCATCTAGTTTCCTTTCAAGATTCATCGATTAGAATCCTATTTTTTTTACTTTATAGTTAAAAATAACTATTGCTCTTATGCAAATTCTCTTGTTTTCATCTCAATCTTACCGAGGATTCTCTATAAAGAAAAGAGATTCCAAATAGAATTCTCGTTTTTCTTTTTTTTCTTCTAATTTTTGTTTGAATTCTATTTATTATTGATTAGTCTTATTCGGGTTTGGGTCCGGGTCGGGTTTGGATTATTGACACCCCTACGTGGGAGTGTGGGGAAAAACAATACAAATGCATTCTATAGCCATTTAGTTTTTGGTCTTCACTGTATGCTGGGCTCGCGATAGGCTTGGGCCTGTATCGGGTTTGGGTCATGTGTTTTTTTCGAGCTTCAATAATCTTCAATGAATTTTTGAGATCTCGTTTTTTTTCTTTTAAATCTTTGTTCCATGCCTATAGTAATAAATAATATGTACCTAAAATTCATATTTTTTATATTTATTATGTCATAAATGAGGGAAATTTGATATAAAATATATGTATAACGAGGCATTCAGACCCGTGCGATGCACACATGATGACTCTACTTCTTGATTGCGTATTGTTGTGTTTAATTGATTGTTGCGCAATGGTCTGTTAATATGTTGATCATTAAGTTTGGTCGTGTACTTTTTTTTAATGTTAATCTATATAGCCTTATTTTATAGTGTAAACATTGTTCTGTCACCATTTTAGGTATAATGTTATTATGAATAATGCACGGCGGCCCTTTTCATTGTGCTTTTTCAGACACGTGCGTTGCACACGGGTTGTGTGCAGTAATTGTATACGTAATGTGTTGGTGTCTAGTTATTGATATAAGCGTGTGAATGCTTTAATTTCATCTGAACCGTGTATCCAACAAAACCATGCACATATCAACCTCCCTTGCAAGTATTACACCCAATGTTACACAATTTAAACTCAGAATTAAGCATCCTAGTACTTAAAGTTTCTTCTTTTTAAGGACTTAATGCATATTGAACCATTACAGTGGGTAATAGCATAAAAGAATAAACCTTCTGGCCAAAAAAGGGTACATCACTATATTAGTCGTTCCAAGGCACACCCATGAATGAACAGGGGAATATTTATAGACGGCATGGTTCAAGATGCAGACATTTAGAAATTTAAAATGTCATCAAAGAGCAGAATGTTGTAAGCATTACCAATTTGCCACTTTCAAAAAACCATTTACTAAATAGTGAATGCGCATTAACTTCGACCAACTAAAAGTGTGGATGATATCTGTTGTAATTGCAGACAATTAAAATGGTTCTCTTAGTATACACTATGGCTGAGCTAACTGAAATAATACAGGATACACACCTAGAGCTAAAATGTACAGACAGTTTCTGCGCCAATGCTTTGCATAATGATGTCTTGCGTGTTCCTGACCATGTAGAAGAATGTTACTGCAAATTCATGAAAATGGTATTTGATTGGGTAAACACAAATAACTTATCTGCTATGCAAGAACCATAAATAAGACAACTGTCAGAATAAGATATCAATTGCAGAGATGTTACTGAATATTAAAGAGAGATATAGAGGTACAGTAGTGAAAGAAAATACATGACCATTTCAAATTGCTATCGCAAAAAGGTTAGTTAAATATCATCTTTCATTTACTACAATGATAATTACATATTTCCAGTTTACTACAAATGTCTAGCGAGAGTGTGAAACATCGGACTAATACATTGTATTTGTGACACATAGAATGGTATAACTACTGCATATAAAGAAGCTTTCTTCAGAACAGAATACTTGAACATATGAAATATTACACGGAAGAGGTTCAAGCTAGGATAACTGAAGTGACAAACAATCAGCATACCTGAGCGGTAAACGTCTTCTGGAATCCATGTGGTGCACTTGATGTAATTCGTATCATACACTCGAATGGATATGTGAAAGAAATAAGTGGTACATTTCGATCAGTTGAGATGATGAAACTACACCCTAAACATGTTCTAAAGAAACCCTCATCTCCATCCTATACAGATGAGATGAACGGACAACTAAACATTAACTTTAATAAGAATAAAAAAGTGGTTCACTTCATATGTTTTTAGCATGTGCTATGCTCCTGATTTGCATTTTCCTTTCTTTGTCTCTTTGTTCTTTCATGGTTCCACTATGTTGAATCTGTTGGTATTATAGTTGTTCCATTTGTTTGTTTTTTTGGAGTGTTTGGTTGGAATAAAAAGCCTTTCCAAAAAATGAAACTATAAGGGTATGGGTCGATTACATTTTTGTGTAATCATCATTACGCTTAAGAACCGTCAAATTTCAAAAATATAAAGCTAAAATAAACGAAACTTGTTTTTCTTATTTATCAAGAAACACAACTCAGATTCCGTTAGTATTTTTCTTCGTTCAGCGTCAAATTCATCAGCAGTAGCAACAATTCACTAGCAGTAGCAACATGATCTTTCCTATAAGGGGGCGAACACAATAAGTTGAAGGTGCTACTCTTTCAAACAAAATGGGGTCCCTTGATAAAGCTACATATATTGAAGCATCTGGGGTCTTGCTTGTTGTAAGATCACAGTCCTGTTTTCTTCAAAATCATAACCAAATACAATTATTTATAGCAAAAGGAAAGTCAAAATGCAATCTTTACAACAAAATAGAAGGCAAAAAACAATCTTTATAGCAAAACAAAATTAATATTGGAATATTTACAGGAGAAGAAAAGTTAAAATACAATTTTTATAACAAAAGAAAAGTAAATATAGAAATTGTCTATACAAACCTGAAGCTTTGCGGCAATATCTAAAACATTAAGGCCCTTGTCTCCCTCGAGACACAAAACATGATAAGCAACAAATTTTACTGTCCCAGAAGTTAACGATGCCTAGGCTTTTCTTGCTGGCTGGCCCCTTTTTCTTGCATCAAAAGGGCTGCATTTTCAGCAGCCGAACCATTTCTTAGCAAGGTGGTTACATTTTCACAGCCTTAACCCTACACGAAACCAAATTAGTACAAACCATAAAGAGAAATAAGTAACATCATTTAACCCAAAACGTTAAAAATAATTGGGACAAATGATAAGCAACATTATTAATTGGGAGACAACATTGCCACCATCGTATTATAGTGTATCATAATCTATAAAACTATGCATGCTTCTTACGATTAGGCGTCATTTCGGGTTGTTCATTCGGTTAAGGTTGCCAATCAGGTTGTGCGTGTACTGCAATTGAACTGCTGTTGTCTACATTAACATACAGAATCAAATTAATCCAAAATGCCTACTACAGATAATGATCTAAGAACAATATATATGTAGACAATAGAGCTATAAAAACCGCATACAGATTGTCTGATGTTCGATCTTAGACGGAATAGCTCACTTGTTGTTTTGAAGCTGGTTATAACCAAGAAGGTGTATCTATTTTTCTTTGTTGTATCTGATTTCTTCGCCACTACTTGGATTTTGTTTATCATTGCAGGCAAGTGAACTGTTGTTACCTGCATTCACATACAGAGTCAAATTAATCCAAAACGGTTACTACGGATAATGATCTAAGAGCAGTATATATGAAGAGAATAGATCCTTTATTTCAAGGAGGTCTTGTTTAGTTCTACTCCCGTGAAACATAGATTTAAAGACCTGCATACACAAAAACGATAGAAAATAACATACAAAATCCTAAAGAAATAATCACATTAACTCTTTAACAATACAAAGTTCAGTCCTTTTTTAAGCACAAAATAATCTTTTTAAGGTAAAGGCTGTTCATACGACCGGTAATTTTGAACCACGGTTGTGATCATTAGTGACACAAACATGAGGGAACATATCGAAAGATTTTGAATGTTGCTTCTTAGAAACACCCATTGTATAACATTCTATGTCCGAGTCATACGGTAACTTCTTTTTAACAGCCTTATTTTTAGTTTTCATGACTAATATCGTTGGTTAATGATTAGAGGTATATGTTGAACGGCAGGTATGAATGGCAATTTTCAAATAAGCAAAACCCTATTCCTAGTTTTCATGGCTAATAACCTTGCCTAATGATTAGAGACACATGAACGACAACTATTTTCAAAGAAGCTAAGTACATTCGAATACTATAATCATAGGCCATACGCAACACGAAAAAAACAAAGATAGTGAGTATAATATGCTAAATGAGCGAATAAAATTTTAAAACCCCAACACCTCCAACCCAAGGATCATAGCGATAGGGTTAGGGATAAGCAAGAAACCCAAAAATGTGACACAAACCTTACGATCACTTGTGAGATACAGATTCACCAACCACAACTTATTGCTATTGAAACTACTTTATTTGTCAAATATATTCCCTTTGGCCTAGGCACATATTGCACTACTGAAACAATATTGCAGTACTATTAACTCAAACTAACATGCGGTTTACACTACTAAAAGTTCAAGCCTAATAGGTAAGAATTATTGACGTTACTTTTTTAAATGTTGTAACAGAAGCTTTCACCAAAACTGTCCAACTTTGTTTATAATAGTACTCAAGTTGCTGTGTTAAATGGGTATTTTTGCGTTTCTGATTCAAAATGGGTCAGTTTGAGTTAAAAACAACATTTAAAAAATTGGTAATAACAAACACCCCATTTGAAATGGGTTGAAAATGCAGAAAATGAACAACCCTTTGCTGCTATATCTGTTAACAACAGGTAAAAAAATACATAAAAACCGGTTCCTAAACATATCAGATGGTATATCTGACCCATCTGATTGATTTATATATGTACTTTGAATTGTAAAGTTATTTCTAAACATATCATATGGCTCATTTTATTCAAATGGGGCATTGCATTCAAACAACTCAGGGGGTCATTTTGCAGCCTTGCTGCTGAATTGGAGGCCAAAAATAAGCAGAAAACAAACACCCCTTGATGCTATATCACCCCTTGCTCCTATATATGTGAGTGTGCATCACAGTGGGAAAACAAACACCCCTTTTATGCATCTTTGCTGCTGAATTGATTCCTAAGAATGCAAAAAACAAACACCCCTTTGCTGCTATATCTATTAAAGAACTATAAAGAACTTACTTTTAGAGGCTTAAGCACTAATACCAACTCATCGGGTGTGAGATATGCGATATCAGGTCCTAAGAAATGAAAGAAGGCATCATTAGTTGATCTGTAATAATTCACTAAAACCAAAAACAAAACATGGTTTATTGACATTAGCAAAAAAATCACTGTTGATCTCATAGAATCACAGTCTAAACATGTCATGCATTAGCAACAATGCAGTGTACAATTTCAACCATTAAAGCAATCTTGTTTCCCACATTTTGAAAAAACAAAGTCTAAAAATCTGAAGTGTACCATTTAAACCCATTTGGGGTTTCGTTTGGTAGCATGCGTTAGTTCCTATCAACAACTCTTCTACACAATCCCATAAAAACTATATTTAATTATTAAGCAACAAATGTATGGCATGACTGAAAATTGTGAAATATAAAATGTATCATGTTTTGTGCTCTCTAAATGGTTAATTACCATGTTAGCATCTCTTAGCCATGGCTGCTTTTTTTGTCAAATGTAGCCATTTTATATTGTGGAACTCTTTTATATAAAGATTGTTGATGTTGATTCAAAGCCATGTACCTTTAAAATCTGTTAAATAAAAAGCTCAACTTAAATGTGAGAAACCAAGCTATTTCACTACTGTGGGAATCAAACCTAACGTGGCCAGGTTTTATAAGAATTACATTAGGTAAAACAGATTACACATAATACAATAAATAGCATGAAGTAGAGAAATATAACGTGGTTTGGGCTTGGTATTTTAAGAAAAAAGGCTAATCATTACGGGTAAAGAGTTTTCCTGTCAATTCCTTCCAAACTTCTATCTTCAAAAGGCGCGAACCATTGGGAGGATACATTTTTTCCAGGTGTATGTATCCTTGTTAAGTTCCAAAAGAAATACAACTCAAAATCAATGCAACCAAAATTGTCAAATATTTTTTTATCAAATACCATATTAACAGATTCTACAAATAAAAGCTAACTATCATCAGAAATCACCTGAATCGTAGCCCTCGGTCTATCCTCCTTTATTTTATTTTATACTTCAATTCACAATCAAAGAAGTCAAACTAACATATATGTATAAAAACACATGATAATTATCCGAAAAAATGAAATTAACAAAACCCCTAATTCTACATAAACCCTAATTTCAAAAGCAAAAAGAAACCAAACACACAAACCTGCCAAAGCAAAGCAACCTGCAAAAAATTATCTAAAAAAACAAAATTAACAAAACCCCAAACCCTAATTTCAAAATAAAATAAAATAAAATTAATTAGGGTTACAGATTATTCACACATAAACCCTACATAAGTTTTTTGTTTGGTGGAAAGCATTGTGAATATGGGGCGGTGGAATTGATATACCTGATAAGTGGAGAGGAGACATGAAAAGGTTTTTTTGCATTCATTCTTCAGTTTTTTATAGTTCTTTGAAGTTATGGCTTTGGAGGCAATTGAATTCCATTGATGCTGTAGAATTTATTGAAGGAGAATGAAAAGGAAGGACACAGGCGAAGGGTTGGATGCTATTAAAGTACCCTGCACACTAATTGCAATACCCCTGCACATTTAATTAAACCACTGAAAATTTAGAGTTAGTAAGATATGTAACTAGACGAGTGCCCGTGCATAGCACCGGTAATTTTTAGCTGCAGATAATTAACGATATGCGATATTGTGGTAAATATTTCTTATAACGTTCAAAATAAACGTTTTTCTAACAAAAATATAAAGAATATCTGCAGAAAATACCCGTAAGAGTTGAGAAGTGAAAGTGAGGGTATACTGAGAGATTATTTTTTGTTGTAAAATAACATTTGTGTGGGAAGATATGAAATGGTTTGTAGGGGTACCTATGGTCCTAGAACCGGATCGAACCGTCCCGGAACCGCAAGAACCGAAACCAAAAATTAGGAAAATGTGGAACCGAGAACCGTCCTAAGTTCTTTGCTTTAGTTCCGGGACGGTTTCGGTACGAGAATTTTTAGTAATTCCCGACAAGAACCATTGTGTTTAAAACAATCATTTTTTTATTTTTGAATCATTCATAACGGACATACTATAACAATACAAACACACAAAAGAATCTTTAACAATGCAAATCATTTCAATAATTCAATAGTTCAAAATAATTTAAACAAGAACACAACATGTAAAGAATATAAGTTTCTAATTGTCCAAAAGTATCAAGAACACGCATTTGTGTTCCAGTAGTTCAAAATAAAGTATCACGAACACGCATTTGTGTTCTAAACTTTGAATTTTTTACATAATGAGTAGTGTTTTATTTTTTATTTTCTTAAAAGGCTACATGCTCTACATAATGTCACAAACAAACCCTATAAAAATTCATATTTTTCAAAAGAACGGTTCTTTTTGAGAAAGAACCGGAACCGGCCGGTTTGTCCCCAACCGTCCTGAGAATCGAAAATTTAGAATTTTAGGAACCAAAAACCGGACCATGGTTCTAATATACGGTTCGGTTCCGGTACGGTTCCTCGGTTACACATTTTTAATAATCATTATCGATAGTAATGATTTTTAACAGTTACACTTTTTAATAATTATTAAAGGCCGTTACAATGATAAATTACATAGGCTATTATAATGTTATAATGATATTGATGACTAAATTTATTATTCAAATGTTGTTACATTCAGTTTTTACTTTTCACATTCACATTTAAGAATTCTAGCAATATCCTTAGTATAGAAGTATAGATAGATAAAATCACAATATTTATTTCCTCCTTTTGCCTTCTTTATTTAAACCCGAGTCACAAATAAAAACAAAAAATAAAATAAAATTACATATAAATATATGAATCTTTGATAAAGTCAAGATCATAAAAACTCTAATAGCACAACATATAATTTCGCTGGCTTTCTTCTTTTCTTTTTGCTTTTTCACTCGTGGACCAGCTAGACCTTTTACTTTATGGCTTACAATAGTGGCGGCATTCGGTGGTAGAGGGGTTTGGTGGTGGTGGGTTTTGGTCTTGATGGGTTTACAATCATGGATGAGCTCATTGGTAGAGGTGAATGATGGTGTAGTGGTGGAGTTGGTAGGAGAGTAGAGTTTATAGGCTTCATGAAACCCGCTATGCAAGGCTGTAAAGAAACCAACATATATATACACAGTCTAAAAAATATAACATACTTTCATCATTAGGGTTTCGAGAAAAGGAGGCATAAGTTTTTAAGGATTTAATCGTAGCCAATGTACCAACCTACAGAAACATTAATAAATTAGTATGAAAACATGATAGAAGTGGTTTACGATGATACTCATAACATGATATCTAAAACTCAAAACCAAAACGAAAGCAAAAAAGTGTGAATGTGATGAAGCTGGATATTGAGAAGAATAAGTGTTTATGTTTCTGTGTGTTTTTTAATGCAATTATGGTCCCTATTTATAGGGGATTTATCCAAACTATAGTTAATGGAAATTAATGGGCCTATTAATTTCTTCCATAATTAGCCTCCATAATACATGAACACATTAAATGCAGTCATTTAATGAGCAATTATATTACTTAAATGTTATTTACGTTTTTAATGTATGATCAATGTTATTTATGTTTTTAAAACATTAACATTTAATGAGCAATTATATTACTTAAATGTTACGTTTTTAAAACATTAGCATTACATGTTTAAAAACTCTAAAACCTAAAATAGCAAGATTCCATGCATTAAATTTTTTAACATTTCTTATTTTTGCAGTTTTTCAACTTTCAAGAGAATCCTAAATTCTCTTTATATGTAATATAGATATAGATAATACAGAACATACCATGCAGCCATTGTAGAACATGATCGTATACAGGGGCGGATGCATGTTTAATGTAGGGGGCGGCGGTACCCTCCATGGCTAGACCAAAAAGTTGAGATTTTTGTATATTTTTTTTCTCAATTTTGAGCTTTTTTTTAAATGCCTTCCACCCACAACTCAAATTGCCTTCCACCCACACACTTATGGTATGTTTGGCGAAATAGGTTGGGGTTGGAGATGAGGCTGGGGCTTATATTATAAGCCGAAATTGAAATTTGTATTTTTGTAAACTTGTTTGGCAAATGGGCTGAGGCTGAGGCTTGTTATTGCAAAAATAATTAAAAAATACATAATTAAATGAGGTTTTGGTATATGTTAGATGTTTTTGTGGGTAAATAAGTAATTTACGATTCAGAAGCCCCGGTCTAGAGTTTTTAGCCTCTTTTATGGGGCTGTGGCTTATAGAGACTTATGACTTATAAGCTCTTTCATAAGTCTGCGTGACAAACGATATTTATTTTATAAGTCAACTTATTTGAAAAGCCCAAACCCCGATGAGCCCCAATAAGCCCCTCGCCAAACATACCCTAAACCTCAAAAATCAACACTCTAAAACCTTATAAATCCATCATCTTTTAACAATACTTGATTTATTATTTTGATTCTAGTTTAGTTTTTTTCCAGCATTTTATTGCTAGTTTTAAAAAAAATTGCCCCCACAGTGTAATTTCCTGATTCCGCCACTGATTATATAGTAGTTTGTAATTAGTAAAGCTTGGGTTGGTGCTTCGTATAAATCAAAAATGTCTTCGTCCCACGAAAATTTAAAATTTCATTATTTTTTATAACTATAATAAATTAATAATCAGAATGAGTTCTACGAGTGTTTGGGACTTTGGGTTATTAGGGTGAACGATTGATCAATTGACAACATAATGTCATAACATAATATGTATAACATAATAAGATGTGTTACGTCTCTCAACATAAACAATGAGCCAAGATAAAATATAATCCACGAACAACACCTCACAGATGGAGTGGGAGAGGAACAAACATTCAAAATGTAACGTAAATCATCAAATAAAGTATATGGTAATCCTTTAGTGAAGATGTCATGCTAACGTGAAGGCACAAGAAGAACACAAACATAATGGATATCAATCTCAATATGTCTCGTGCGCTGATGTTGTACATGATTAGATGACAAATAAACAACACTAACATTATCACAATAAACCAATGTAGTAGAAAATAAAGGTGTATGATGTTCATTTAACAAATTCCGCAACCAGCAAGTCTCAGCAACAACATTGAATAACACCCCGATACTTGGCCTATGCACTAGACCGAGAAAGCATAACCTGACGATTATAAGGCCACGAAAGTAAATTGTTTCCAAGAAACACATAATAACCAGATGTCGATCGACTAGTGGTTGGGGAACCAGCCCAATCCGCATCCAAATAAGCAACGAACGAGGAGGTAAAAGAAGAATAAAGATGTAACCCATAATCCAAAGTACCACTAACATGCCGCAAAATTCTCTTAAGAGCCGAAAAATGAGGGTCACGAAAAATATGAATATAAAGGAATACTTGTTGAACAATGTTATAAATGGCAGAACACATAAAAGTGAGATACCAAAGAGTACCCGTAATACTACGATATAAAGTCGAATCAGAAACTCGATCACCATCAACCCTTAACTTGGACTCAGTTTCAACTTGAGTCCGGTAGAATCTTATAAGCATACTATCTCTGAGATAAAAACATCCCAAAAGAAGAGCGAGTCACTGAAATACCACGAAAATAATTAAGTTATCTAAGATCTATAACAGAAAACTCATGATAAAGAGACAAAATATCCCGCTGTAATAAATATGTGGAGGATGCAATCATGACAATATCATCAACATACAAAAGCAAATAAGCAATGTTAGAACCCTGATGATATATATGAATAAAGAGGAATCACACTGAATATAACAAAATCCGATGAGAGTAAGGTAAGCAGCAAAACGCTGAAACCAAGCTCAAAGAGCCTGCTAAAGACCATATAAGTATCTCTGCATTAAACAAACATAATTCGAACGTCACTAGTCCTAAAAACCAGGAGGATGATGCATATAAAGAGTCTCAAATAAATCACCATGTAAAAACATATTCTTGACATCGAGCTGATGAAAAGGCCGCTACCAAGATACATCTAAACTAAAATCCGTACGAAAAGTACTCGGTTTAACAAATGGACTAAAAGTATAGTCGTACAGAATACATGTCTATACCCCGTATAATTGTATACGCCATATAAGATTAAGTCATATATGACGTATAACTCCGTTGAAACAAACACTAGCAAAATCTAAAACTAAACATACGAAACAATGAAAATCCAAACAAGATACAAAACACTTAAATAGTAATTCACTTTTAACCTAACAAATTTCCATAACCGCTCCCCGACAGCGGCGCTAAAATTTGATGTGTATTCATCTCGTTTTAAATTTATAAACCGAATCAAACAAACAATACCAACACTCTCGGGCAGTGTACCGATTTTTGTATAGTATATGTTAATACAAATAATGTCTAAAAACATTATTTATATTTTTTGACTTCTATACGTTTTGAGAATAACAAAATGTATATTCTACGTCAAAATAAACGTAAACAAGTTATTAGTTGTAAATTTCTATTTTGACGTAAATCACTTAAGGTATGAACAAATAAATACTAAACTTGATGGATGATTAAAGAAATAAAATTGTCTTAAACTTTACATTTTTCTAATTGTAACAAAACATTTTTACAAAAATAAATTAGAAAAAATATTTTTGTATTATTAATAAATGTTTTATTTAGAAAATTATTCAAAATCTGGTTTTCTCCATCAAATTAGATAACACCTAAACCAGAAACACGTTTCCCCACAAAAAGACAAAAAGGAAGCGACATGACAGCACCAGACGGTCCCGTTATATATATGGGACCGTCGGACTGTCAGGTGTGTCAGAAGAGTCCCCCTTTGCCTATAAATAGTGGCTTATTTCTAACAATTTTTTCACCTCTTTGCACATAATTTTCTCTGCTTTTATTCAACTTTTATATCCTCTTTTCTTTGATCATTTAACTTGTCTAATCTTGTTTACAAGTGATCCAATCATTTTGCAAGTGCAATAGAAGAATGCTCATACTCGTCAAGATACGAAGTGCTATAGATTAGTTAGTGCATTCGTAACCTTTGTTACAATCTTGTTGTATATTGTTCTACTTCAACCTCAGTCACACCCCAAAATATCACAGCAGAAGGTAACCGGGGTATGACTTTGTTGGGTCAGTTCAGTGCCCTTCAGTCTATTAGTAGATTTAAACATAAAATACCTTAAGTATAGTCTAGCTGAAGACAGTTCAACTTCAGTTCTTTAGGCACTTAGAAGATCAAGTAGTATCTTCAATTCAATTTATGTGGCGGTTCAGAAACTAAAGAAGGCCTTAGCAAGAGCTTTAATTCAGCTTGGTTAGCAATGCCAAGCTGAACGATGTCGATCTATCTTCTCAGAAGCTTAAATGAAATGTTTCACATCTAGAAGGTTTACAAGGCGGGAAAATGATATGCTTTATATCAAAAAGAAGAAAGCATATCTCCTTGGGAATGAATACTTCTAAAGTTTTTATAAAAGTACAACAACTTTTCCTAAAGGATTGTTCCTAGTACCTTAAAGCATGTCTGCATTAAATGGGATCTCAACCACCCATCCAATGCATGACATGTGTCCTAGGGAACCCTCTATAAACCCGAATTCCTTGTCTATAAAAGGAACAATATGTGGGAGTAAATATGCATCTCTTGCAATTAATGTGAATCATATTCAAGAGCAATTTACTCCAAAATCAAACTATAGAACCACTGAAGCTAAAGCTTAAGTGTTGGTTAAAAGTTTATACTTAAACTTGTTACTCAGGTTCGAGTTTAAGTTATAGAGGAGATCACCCAAATTATCATTCAACTACTTTGCTATTTCGCAAGCAAACTATGTCATAGATTCTTTATTTCATTCTAATAAGAATTTATACGTTGAAAAGTTAATATCGTGTTGTTTTAAACTTGTTCTTATTATATCTTACATATTTGTTTAAAACATCACTTTGTTGCCATGGAGTGTGATTAGTTTATCTTAATAACCTTATATCAAATTCAAGGGGACCAACAAGTGGTATCAGAGCAGTCTGATTTATAAAACCTTTTCAAAGCCTTTTATAAAACTACTCAAAAAGATTTTTAAAATCAAGATCCATTAATGGCAACAGAAGTACCACAAACTCTAGAATATAGGGGTGACCAGTTAAATGCTGCTCCCTTACTAGAAGTGGAAAATTTCACTAATTAGAAGAAAAGGTTCATGTGCCACATAGTTGGTATTAAATCTCAATTCAAAAACATTATTCTCAATGGTCCATATGTCTCAATGACAACTAGTGTGAGAAAACCTAAAGCACAATAGTTAGATAATAAAAGAAAGGTTGCTAACTTAGATCAGCGACTTAAAAGTCTCATTATGTATGTCCTACCAGATGACTAAATGAATTCTGTTATTAACTGTGAAACAGCAAAATCAACCTAGGAAGACCCGATACTATATCATGAGGTCCCCTCTGATGTAAAAGAAACTATGGTCATGGTTCTTAAGTTGTGTTACAATACCTTTAAATTCAAAGAAGGTGAAAATCTAACACAAACTTTTACCATATACAAAGCTTTGATGAATGAACTAGTAAATGATGGCATTAAACTTTCAAAGCTTGAAATAAATACTCGTTTCATCAATGGGTTACCAAAGAAGTGGCTAAGTTTCTACCAAAGTCTTAGAAATACTAACCATGTTATGGATTCTGAGCTTGCTTCTCTATTTGGCAAACTCAAGTATGAAGAAAACCTAATTGACAGTATTTATGAAATTGAAAAGTAAAAATCTTTAACGACTACAACACCTTTGTCAACTGCCTTCATCTCAACCTCTGTTGTCCAGGTCTTACAAGATAGTTTTGATGATGAAGAGGATACAAGAAGCAGCCAAGAGTACATGAATAACCTTGAAATGGAATTTCATGAAAGAGCTCTTTTAGCCAAGTCTAAAAGGTTTTTCAAAAAGGGTACCCAAAGGTTCAGTGGTGCAAAGGCAACTGACCTAACTAAATGCCATAAATGTGGAAGAAAATGTCACTTTGCAAGAGATTGTTTTTCTAAGACTTTAGTTCCTTCTTACTCATCACCTATTCAAATCAATCCTCAACCAAAATTCATCAGCTCCTCTCATCAACACAAACCTAAACTGAGGCCAACCAAAGACTTTGAAGCCAAATACAACAAAGTCAAGGCAAAACTGACCCTTCTCAGTGCTGGTGCTTTAACATCCAAATCCTCTCAGGTTAAGAATCAAGGTCTTATTACTGAAGCATATGAATGGGATGAAGAGGAAGTGTCTTCCGATGACAATAAAATGGTGGAGGTAAAGGTACTCATTGCACTTGCTAATGATGAAAGTGGTGCCGTTGGCAAAGAAAGTGCCAGAAATGGTGAATGGGTTAAGATCTCTATGAGAAAGGTACACACTCTTCTTGAAATAAAAGATAATGATGAAAGAAAATATTTTCTTGATTATTTGTGTATTGGTCTTAATTTTGTTGAGGAACAAAGAAATAATCTTGTGATAAAACATAGAGATACTGTTCAAGAACTAAATACATGAAAAGAAAAATTGTTAGAACTAAAACAAGCAAAGCTTGATTTTCTTACTATGTAGCATGTAAACACTGAAATTCTCAAAGAGAATCAAAACCTGAGAAAAGAACTGAAAGAGCTAATGAAATCACTGATAAACATGGCTTAAACAGTTCTAACAAGGTAAATCCGTATATGAGTGAACAAATTCCTAATCAAAAGATAAAAATCTAAAGAGTTGATCAACTCACTGAAGATCCCTCTAGTTCTGGGCAAAAAGACTTAGGCTTTGTAAAATATTCAGCTGATGATACCAATGTGTCTATTCCCAATGTTGAAAGACCTTGGCTATCTGAAACTGAAGGATTTAATTTCCTAATCATGATACTAGTAGCATTCTTCCTTCTGAATCACAAGTGAAAGTAAATGATTCCTCAGTAAATGTCACTGACTCTTCAGTCACTAACTATGATTCAACTAAAGAATCATCCTCGATTTGTAACACTCCTCTTCATTCACTAGAGAAACTGGCTGGTGTTGAATCTGTATCTGGACCTAAGACCATCAAATCAATTTTAAAGTCTTGTTCAACTGTAAGAACTAATACATTAAAAGGTGTCATCATAAATGAACCAACACATTCTTCAGCTCATGCTAAGGGAAATAAAATGCCTTAGTTTCCAAAAAGGATTCAGCTTCTGCTAGTAAACTAAAGAATGTCAAAACTAAAGATGACATTCCTTTATCTACTGTAACAAAAGAACTGAATGATCTAAAATTACGAATTAGCAAGAATCAGTCTGCTTACTCCAGAAATAACAAACCTCAGCAAGTTCCTCAAACTCACTTCAAACAAAATACAAAACACAATTCAAAAAGGGTTGTGAGCTTTATGAAATGAACAATCATCTCTCTGAGAATTGTTACAATGTTCTGTTTTGTAAAAAATATGAGAGAACTGATCACAGAACTTGTGATCATGCTGAATACATGAACTCAATGAACATATCTCAACATCCTAAAAGTCAAGGTGGATCTTCCTCAAGATCTCAAACCTCAAGACCTCTGAAACCCTTCCCACCATGCGAACACTATGGGTTTAATGATCATCAATATGATGATTGTGTCAACTATCCCATATGTGAAATCTATGGAAGTTATGACCATGATACAAAAGGTCATAATTGAATTATTTCTCTTAGAAGAGGAATCAAGCCTAGAAACCCTCAACATGTCACAAAAAGTTATGATACTTGTAGTAGTACACTACATACCATAACTGATCACAATGACATTGAGTGGTTCAGAAGAGGTAAAGCACTTCAAGCTAAGAAAACTGAATCATCAAATGCAACTAGATCTAAGACTCCTACCAAGAGGTGGGTTTCTAAGCAAAACTAACCATTTAACTTATTTGTGCAAAGTGACATTAGGAAGCCCATCTGGTACCTGGATAGTGGATGCTCAAGGCATATGACTGGTGTCAAAAGATATCTGCACAAATATATGGAACAACCAGGCCCTAAAGTGGTATTTGGAGATGATTCTACATGCACCACTAAAGGATATGGTTCTATTAAATGTAATAGTATATTTTTCACAAAAGTAGCATTTGTAAATGGCCTCAAATACAATCTAATTAGCCTAAGCTAACTGTGTGATGCTAAATATATTGTTTAGTTTGATGAGAAAAGAGGAATTATCTTCAATTCCAACAAAGAAGTTGTGATGATTGCTCTCAGAGTAAGAGATGTTTATGTTCTTGACATGACCTCTTCAGTACAAGAATCTTGTTTTTTTGCCAAAGCATCTGAAAGTCTAAACTGACTATGGCATAAAAGATCATCTCATCTAAACTTCAAAACAATCAACCAACTGGCCAAATAAAATCTTGTTATTGGTATTCCCTCACTTGTCTACTCAAAAGACAAACCATGTTCATCATGTGAAAAGAGAAAACATCACAAGGCCAGTTTCAAAACAAAACAAAGCTCATCAATCAAAAAATGTCTTCATCTTCTTCACATGGATTTATTTGGACCTATAACTCCTAGGTCTATTAACCAAGAAAAGTATACTCTTGTCATTGTTGATGAGTACTGGTATGTGCTTAATTACACATACCTTTTACCTTTAAAAACGAGCTTAAATGACTAAAAATGTACGGAAAATACAATGTATATGCTTGTTTTTGTGTTTGTACTATGCAGGTATCGGATATTTACAAAAGGACGAAAAACGAAGCAAAAAAAAGAATAAAACCGAGCACGGATTTGAAAAGAGCACAAGATTACGGTTTCGACGGTGCTTTCATTTCTTATTGGGCCGGCCCGTTACCATTTATATGAGTCGGACCGACCCATACTATATAACGGCTCATGACTATATATTAAGAGCTCAGCCCAATGCTACAATACAAGTTTGGCCCACTAGGAAATAAGCCCAAGAATGAAACAAAATGGAAAGCCCACACTTTGGCTTAAAGAAAACGCAGCAACAAAGATAAAAAGAAGGGACCTGAGCTACGAGAGGAATCTTTTCCATCTTTACATTTTTTTACTATCTTATTTTTAGATAGCGTAGTAAGGCAGCATGGGATCTTATCTTTTTTTTTATTTTTCATATTATTTTTCTTGCGGTAGTTAGAATAGGAAAAATAGGGGTAGATTAGAATAGGGAAAGGGGTTCGGTGCACATCACCAACAGACAATCTATTCATGTATCACTTTTAATATTTTGCTAATTTTAGTCTTTTTCAAATTATGATATAAGCAATTCTCGTAGTTTTTTTTTATTTAATTAGATTTCGTAGAAATAGATAGCGTAGATTAGATGCGGGATTTGGCGATGATCATGTTTAATAGTTCGGATTTAAATTTGTGATGCGCGGTTTTGATTTATTAAAGAAGGTTTTGATTTGGTTCTATTCGGGTGGTATTTTGGTTAATCGGTATGTTGTTCGAGGATTGCTTATGTTCGGGTACTACTTTCTTTTTCTTTTTTTCATTTTAGTTGTGTAGTTTTTATTTAGCTTAATATGTCTTTTATTACTTATCCGTTTATTATTGTTAGATTAGTTTCCATGTTTAGCGAGTATTTCCATTTTATTAGTTGTAGTTTTATTTTAACATGTTTATTATTATGTCTATTTAGTTGCCAATGCTAGTGGAGATTTATTTTTCTCGTTAAATGTATCGTTTGGTAAATTGGAATTTCGTTAGGAGTAGTGAGTAAATTTTCTTATGCTTGTTAAGTGATGGTGATTTGGAATTTAAGAGCGGATTTAAAAAGTTATAAAAAATTAATAGTCTTTAGAATTTTTCAATTTACATTCGTCATTTTACTTTTAATTCAGTTTAATTACTTGTCATTTATTTAAAAATAAAAGCTTTTTTACTTTACTTGTCATTTTAATTTCTTTAACTTTGATTGTCTGTATTTTCTTATGATTTTATCTATTTCGTTAGATCTAAACCCGCACTTGATGAACATTTCACGTCACTTAGCAAGCATTTTCGTCATTTATATCTTTTAGATTAATTTTAGTATAACCTTGTAGTTTTAAATCTTAGAATTAATATTAGTTAAATTTTTAGTTTAAAAAAATAGTTTAAAACCAAAACAAAAAAACTTTTATGACAATCAAGCTCGATTTCCAACTTGAACGTAGATTTCCATTCACCTCTCGCCGAGGAAACGACCCGGGAGGTTTTTGAAATTGCTTGGGTTAAAAGCGTTTATCTAGAACCCGACGGAAAATACTATCTATACTATAATTATCTTATCCTTATACTATATATTACGTATACGTATTCGGAGACGATCAATTTTTTGGCGCGCCTGCAGGGGAGGGGTAGCATCTTTTACGGGATTGTTCGTGTTCGTGCCTTGAAGATCCTTTCTTCGGAAAGTTTATTTTCGTACTTATAAAAGTATATAAAAAAAATCCAAAAATATTTTTCTTCTTATTTTATTTTTATTTTTTTCTTTTCCTTTATAAATATTAAAAAACCCAAAAATATTTTTCTTTTATCTTAAAAATATTTTTCTTTATTATTTTTAAATTTTGTTTTCATTATGTATTATTTGAAAAATCTATAAATACTCTTCTCTATCCTCTTATTCGTTTAATTCTTATTCTCTTTACCCTCTTATTTATTTAATTCTTTTCTTATCCCTCTAAATTGTTTAATTCTTATGGCGTCATTCGACTATCGTTTAAATCCCCTTTACGCGATTAAAGAATGCTCGTCTTGTGGAACTTTGTACACTGGAGACTGTGGTTGTTCAAAAGGGGGTCTTGAAGACAAGATTCTTGTTCCCATACCCGACTTGTCTCGACGACCCCTTAAAATTGAAAAAATTTGTCTCGATTGTGGAGACCCGGTTCATGGTCTATATTGTCGACAATGTGCTCTAATACGAAAGACATTGGAGGAAGTTTTTCAAGACTTCCAAGACACTTCCAAGTCATCCGTGGACGATACTAAACTTTGATAATCTAGAGCCATTTATTTCAAACAATTAGCCCCCCCGGTTGCATGTAAATTATTCACAAAGTACTCCCCCCAATTAACCACAATTGTTGTTACATGGAGTGTGGGGATTCGTTTGGCGATATCTTTGTCAACGATTTTATCTGTAAGTCTTGTGGGAAAGGTAGCTCATTTTGTTACAAATGTCCACCGCAATTCCGATTATCTCTATTACGGAACCCATGCTAACTATCAGTACCTTAATGAGATCCTAAAATTTGCTAAGTTTGCAACAACAATGTCTTTTTTGGTACAATAGACCAACATGTGGTTGTAAATGAATATGATGGAGTTTGTTCTTTATTGTATCTGTTGGAAATGGAAATCAATCAATTTTTTCATACTCCGTACTCTTTCTAAACGATTCTCAGTGTTGCAAACCATCCTCCACAACCCCAATACGTACCATACTCTTGTGAGTTATGTGTGGGAACGATTCTCATTACGGTTACGATTGTCCACCTCAAGTCCCGTTTGTCTACAATCAGGACCCGTGTTTCAATCAAAGCTTTGATTATTTTCCACAAACTTCACCGAGTTTTCACCAACAATATCCTTGTTGTGAAAATTGCGGGGGTCCTCATGAAATTTACCAATGTCAACCAATGAATGAAGACTATTATCATGAGCAAAATTCTTGCTATGATTCTAATTCTTTTGGTTTTGACCAATTTCAACCCCCGCAATATACCGTCAATCATCCAATCTCCAATGTTCAAAATAGCCTTTTCAATGCTCAAAATGACTTTCTCAATTCTCAAAACAAGCTTATGGAGCAAATGACATCCATGTGTGATATGGTTGGTCAATTGATACAAAAGAAGGAAGAAGAAAAGCGAATTGAAGAAGAGCAAGCGGCTAAAGATCGATATTGGAAGATTCCCGTTTGCTACGATGATGACGATGACGAAGAAAGTTCTATCCCTTTGAAAGATATTATTTCTGAACTTCCTCCAGATTCTTTTGTGTTGCAATCCACACAAGATTCACCAAAACGAACTCTCTATAATGGAGGAACGAGCTTCTGGACACTATTCCGGAAACGGAATCGGACGAATTAATAAAGTCTAGTGTCGAGAACCTTGTCCAAATCCCAAGTGAGTCCGAAGATTCTTCCGAAGGTGAGTGTGATTTGCCTCCGTATGATGATTCTTCAAAGAATCATGATCTTACTTTCTCTAACCCTCTCTTCGATATCAATGAAGATTTTACTCGAGTGTATTGAGTCATTTTCACGAAGTGGCCGTTCTATATGAGAATTTTAAACTATTCTCTAATCCTTCTTTGATATTGATGACGAAATACTTTAAACTAAGGTTGATCAAATTGATTTGATGATGTGTTAGAAATACCATTCAAATTCCTCCGGGAATTGATGGATTGTCACCTAGTATCAGGAGGGAGGATATTTTGTTTTTGGAAGTTTGCTTTCGATAACTCTTCTCCCGTCCTCCGGAAGAATTTTATGCGGAAAATCCTACGAGTCTTTCTTTTCCTTCTCCTATCCCGGTCGTGGTTAGTGACTCTCTTATGAGGTGATTGTTATTTTTCTTGATGGTGATGACTCAATACCATCGGGTATTGAGAGTGATGATTTTGACTCGAAAGATGACTATAATTCTACCCTCCATCCATGTTCGAATCATTCATGTTGATTTCTGATATCTGAGGAAATTCATAACGACCATCGATGTGGTGAAAGACATCCCCGTGGATGTGCCTAATATTTTGCCCACCTATCCCGCCCTTCATTTGGATTTCGACTTCATTCCTTCTAATGATCTCGGATCCGATCTTGATGTTTACGATCCGGGAATATGCATTGAAGTCGAATCCACGAGATTTCTTGCTACTCTCTCTCCCGTGATTGATACTTTAATTCCATTTTCATCTGAAAATGATGACAAAGTTTTCAATCATGGTGTTCTTGCTTATAAGGAGAAATCTCCTCCTTCTTCATCACATCGGGGCTTTAAAGCTTCCAAGCTATTTCTTCATGAAAGCCCGATGTTGATTCATCATGACAACACTCCTAATTTAGGTGTTCGTCATCCTTATTTTTATCCCCCTTAACAAAGCTCAAGTATGGGGGGATCGGGTCAAGCTAAGTGACCTTAAACAAGCCCTTCGTGGGAGGCACCCCATGTTTATCCTAGTATTATCGTAGTAGTAGTATGCCAGCTTAGTAGTAATGAATAAGTGTTTTGTTGTTGTATAGAGGCTCGCCTCTTCTATTTCGTCCTTTTACTTGTGTTTTTTGTGGTTTATAGTCCAGGATTTCCCGGTTTGTGCTTGACTCTCGTGCTCGCAGTTATGTCCTTCATTCATGAGCTTAACATCCTCTGCTTCATTTGGGAATCATTATCCTAATCTTTTCGACTAACGTTTATCTTTAGATAATTCATAAACGGCTTTAGTATGACGTAGGTACCCTTTAAAACATTGAGGACAATGTTTAGTTCTAGTATGGGGGGGGGATCTTCGATTTGATTATGCCTGCAGCCGTTATTCTCACGTAAGCCTGTTTTTACCACCAAAAATTTTTGAAAAATACAAAAAAAAAAAGAAAAATTCAAAAAAAATAAAAAAAATTAAGTGTTTTGTCACAATTTTGACTTTCCTACTGGGTAGAATGTGAATAAATTTTGACCCGATCGAGCGTGTTGAGCTCTAGCTTGTTCCTTAACTTTTAGACTAAGCATTCGCGATTTCTTCGTAAAGAACGAATAAATGATAGTGTTAAGTAGAAATTGGATGCTAAGCAATGTTTATTAGGATATCCTAAGAGTCTCATAAGTGTAACTTTGTCATTTGTTCTCCTTAAGCTCTTACAGGACTAATTATACGTGCTACTTTTAAAATTAGACTTATTAATCAAAAATTTTGAAATTGAAATTTGTATCAATAAATTTTATCTTAGTTCAAATTCTTTACTTAAAATTTATCCAATAACGAAATTTTCTCTTCGCAATTAATAAATAAAGTAAAATATAAGTTGATTAAATATCTCCGCCAGATTACTTTCATTTGTCGAGCGCGTGAAACGATGTTGAAGTTCTTCTATATAAGGCGTGGGGGACTTGGTTGTCATAATAAGTAGAATATCCTCTTGTCGACTTCGCTATCGATGTGGCTTCGAGATCAAAGCACCGGTAATATATTATGTTACAACAAAAAATAAAAAATACCATTTATAAAAAAATATAACAAAAAAAAATTATTAAAAAAATAAAAAAAAATAAAATAAAATAATCCAAGGTCGAAATATGTTTGCTGCATCTTGTCGGAGGCGTGGCCGATGTTGCAGCCTTCTAAAGGACCGATGTTTAATAATGTTGCTTAAGTTTATATTGTTTAATGGAAAATCTTCTTTTTTCTTAAATTTAAATATGCTTTTGAGCTAAGACTATTTTATGATTACATTGAATAAGATATGTGTTAACGGAAAACCTAAGAGATTTTGAAAACGAAGGTCCGTGAGTCCCGATACTAGTCTCCGTGAGGTGTCAAAAGCCCGGTCACTTAGCCGATGAGGTTGGGATGTGCCGAGACGAAAGTCGCTACATGGGATGATCTCGCCTTCAAACTCAATATTCTCGGGTGGAACGTGAAGCATAGGATTTTGCATAAAAAACCGTTGATCCATGGTTGAAATTCGAAATAGCACATTCGCCTAAATATAATAATTGTCGGGAGTGAAAAGTTTACAAATTGCAAATATGAGTAGTGTTAGCATCTATACTTGTACTTAACGGTGATTTTGTTTTAAGCTTGGTTTGGAATAAGTGAAAAGTCGGGAACGATGAATTTATCCTTTTTTTGGGGCATTTTAGGATTAAAGTGCATCTTGTTCTATGATCCCAATAACGGAAGTCAATCATGTTAGTTAGTTGAATAATAAGTAGATAGTGGAAAAATACAAAAATAATAGTGGTGGTTGATTTAACGGTAAAAATGGGGCTTATTCAAACTTTTGATTCTTAAATTTCCCTCGATGAATACTTAGCTACTTTTCAAGGTTATTAGTCGAGGGGGATCGAGATTCTTAGTTTTCTAAGTGCTTACTTGTAGCATTGCGTGAGGACACGGCAATATTTTAGTATGGGGGATTTTGGTATGTGCTTAATTACACATACCTTTTACCTTTAAAAACGAGCTTAAATGACTAAAAATGTACGGAAAATACAATGTATATGCTTGTTTTTGTGTTTGTACTATGCAGGTATCGGATATTCACAAAAGGACGAAAAACAAAGCAAAAAAAAAAAGAATAAAACCGAGCACGGATTTGAAAAGAGCACAAGATTACGGTTCCGACGGTGCTTTCATTTCTTATTGGGCCGGCCCGTTACCATTTATATGAGTCGGACCGACCCATACTATATAAAGGCTCATGACTATATATTAAGAGCTCAGCCCAATGCTACAATACAAGTTTGACCCACTAGGAAATAAGCCCAAGAATGAAACAAAATGGAAAGCCCACACTTTGGCTTAAAGAAAACGCAGCAACAAAGATAAAAAGAAGGGACCTGAGCTACGAGAGGAATCTTTTCCATCTTTACATTTTTTTTACTATCTTTTTTTTAGATAGCGTAGTAAGGCAGCAGGGGATCTTATCTTCTTTTTTTTATTTTTCATATTATTTTTCTTGCGGTAGTTAGAATAGGAAAAATAGGGGTAGATTAGAATAGGGAAAGGGGTTTCGGTGCACATCACCAACAGACAATCTATTCATGTATCACTTTTAATATTTTGCTAATTTTAGTCTTTTTCAAATTATGATTTAAGCAATTCTCGTTGTTTTTTTTTATTTATCGTTTTGTTTCAAACCGAGAACGGCAACTCATAACAGTTTTCATGATTTCTTCATTTTCAATATTTGTATGTTTTCAATTGTAACTAGCAGATTGAGGCTTATCCCCATTTTACAATTCATACAACATAAGTCTTCTCACAAGTAAAAGACTTAATGTAAATGTATTTGATATGAAGACATAACAATTACAATATTAAACTAAAGTTAATCAATAGTAATTTCAAGTTAATTTTAAAGTTCATATTTATGATTTCCAAAAAAACATAATCATGTAGCTTACCTTTTTATCTTGACATATTCTCTTAATAAGGCTACATACATTAAATGTGTAGGAGTCCTAGCAGAGTAATAGTTTTCTTACTTTGCAGTCAAGAGAAACCATTAGTCATATTGTTCTAAGTTGTTCCTTGCACACAATAAAGATTTCTCCCACTTAGGGGTGTCAAAAAAGCCGACCCGACCCTATTCGGGTCACTCGGGTCAAAAATCTTATTCGGGTCAACCCGACTAACCCGAGTTTTAAATAGGGTCGGGTATCGGGTTGAAATATTTTGGCTAACTCGGGTTCGGGTCAACCCGATTGACCCGAATAAAGATTTTTTTTATATTTTTTGATATAAATTTATAGATTTTCTATATAAAAGAGTAAAAAAATGATTTTTTTTGTCATTTTACTCAAATTCGGGTTGACCCGACCCGAATTGACCCAAACCCGAGTAACCCGAGTTCAAATAGGGTCGGGTTCGGGTATGAAATTTTTTAGCTTTGACCCGAATTGACCCGACCCGATTGACCCGAACCCGGCCGACTCGACCCGATTCCCACCCCTAATGATAGTGTCACTTACCAAATGGCCCGCTCACATCCAAGGTTTAAACACCTCGCTAACAAGCAATGTAACATGATGCGGCCAATACTGAAGGTAAGTACACATGACGAGCTGAATGGAATATCACACTCATATAAAAAGCTTAAAGGTTTCTATAAAGGAGTCTTGAATTTGGGACTCGGATACATAAGGGATGCGAAGACGGATGAGTGGCTCTCACGTCACCTCTCGCCGAGAAAACGACCCAGTGGTTTTTGATAAATGCTTGGTTAAAAGTCGTTTAGCTAGAACCCGACGGAAAATACATCTATACTATAATTATTCTTATCCATATACTATATATAACGTATACGTATTCGGAGACGAGTAGTTTTTGGCGCCGCGCGGGTGAAGGTTTAGCGATTTTTACGGATTGTTCGAGTTTCGGCCTTGAAGCATCCTTTCTCCGGAAGTTTATTTTCGTAACTTATAAAAGTATAAAAAAAAAATCCAAAAATATTTTTCTCTATTTTATTTTTATTTTATCCTGATCCTTTATAAATATTAAAAAACACCAAAAATATTTTTCTTTATCTTAAAAATATTTTTCTTTTAATATTTTATTTAAATTTTGTTTTACATTATATAATTTGAAAAATCTATAGAATACTCTTCTCTATCCTCTTATTCGTTAATTCTTATTCTCTTTACCTCTTTTTTTATTTAATTCTTTTCTTATCCCTCAATTGTTAATTTTATGGCGTCATTACGACAATCCTTATTAAATCCCCTTTACGCGATAAAAAGAATGCTCGTCTTGTGGAACTTTGTACACTGGAGACTGTGGTTGTTCAAAAGGGTCAATAGACAATCTTTCTTGTTCCCATACCCGACTTTCTCGACGACCCCTTAAACTTGAAAAAGAAATTCTCCGAATGTGGAGACCCGTTTCATGTCTATATTGTCGACAATGTGCACTAATACGAAAGACTTGGAGGAAGATATATTTCAAGACTCCAATGACACATCCATGTATCCGATACGATACAAACTTAGTTTAATCAAGATCCATTTATTGTCAAACAAACCCGGTGTAAATTCTTCACACAGTCCTCCACAAATTAACCACAATGTTGTTTACGAGAGTGGGGGGGATTCGTATATTACGATATCTTTTGTCATCGCTTGTACTTGTAAGTCTGTGGGAAAGGTGCTCATTATGGTTACAATGTCCACCGCAAATTCCGATATATCCTCAAATCCGGAACCATGCAACAATCTAAACCTTAACGAGATCCTACAAATTTGTCAAAGATATGCAACAACAAAGCTTTTTGGAACATGCCAACAATGTGGTTGTAATTGAATATGAAGAGTTTTTTTTTTATTGTACTTTGGAATGAACATCAATCACTTTTTCACTCCGACTCTTCTAACGATTCTCCAATGTTCAAACCATCCTCCACAACCCCAATACTACCATAATCTCCTTGTGAGTTTATGTGGAACTGATTCTCATTACGAGTTTACGATTTCCACCTCAAGTCCCGTTTGTCTACAATCAGGACCCGTGTTTCAATCAAAGCTTTGATTATTTTCCACAAACTTCACCGAGTTTTCACCAACAATATCCTTGTTGTGAAAATTGCGGGGGTCCTCATGAAACTTACCAATGTCAACCAACGAATGAGACAATTATCATGATCAAAATACTTGCTATAATTCTAATTCATTTTGATTAGACCAATTTTTCAACCGCCGCAACATTTCGTCAAACATCCAATCACCATGATCAAAATAGCCTTTCAATGCTCAAAATGACTGTTCTCACTTCTCAAAACAAGCTTAGGAGCAAATTACATCCAAATGTGATATGGTTTGGTCATTGATACAAAATAAGGAAGAAGAAAAGCGAATTGAATAAGAGCAAGCGGCTTAAAGATCAGATAATTGGAAGATTCCCGTTTTGCTACGATGAGGACGATGACGGAAGAAAGTTCTATCCTATGAAG
Organism: Tanacetum coccineum; assembly: GCA_026074375.1. Taxonomy (NCBI): domain Eukaryota; kingdom Viridiplantae; phylum Streptophyta; class Magnoliopsida; order Asterales; family Asteraceae; genus Tanacetum; species Tanacetum coccineum. The sequence goes on from BQNB010057914.1 coordinate 27,710, forward strand.
ATATAATTTCTGAACTTCCTCCCGTGTGTTGCAATCACACCCTATTCACCAAAAACGTACTCTCTCATAATGGAGGAAGAGCATCTTTACACTAATCCGTAAACGGAATCGGATGAATTAATAAAGTCTAGTGTCGAAACTCTTTCACCAAATCCCAAGTGAGTCCGAAGATTCCTCCGAAGTGAGTGTGATATGGCCTCCGTATGAGTGATTCATCAAAGATCATGATCATTACTTTTCTCTAACCCTCTCTTCGATATCAATTAAGAATTTACCTCGAGTGAAGAGTCCATTTTCCGAAGAGGACGTTTCTAAAAAAAAAAATATTGAGAAATTTAAAATTTTCTCTAAACCTCTCCTAGATCCTTGATGAAGAAAAATCACGTTACACTAAGTATGTATCAAATTTGAAGATGAGTGTTAGAAAAGACCAATTCAATTACCACCGGAATTGATGAATGTCAACCTCGATCCGGAGGGGAGATATTTGTTTTTTGGAAAGTATTGCTTTACGATAACTCTCTCCCCGTCCTCCTGGAAAATTTAATTCGGAAAATCCTACCGAGTCCCTTTCTCTCCAACTCCTATCCCGGTCGAGGAGATTGACCTCTTATGGAGGAGATTGATATTTTTCTTGATGGAGAATGGACTCAATACCACCGGGTATTAAGAGTGATGATTTTGACTCGAAAGATGACGATAATTCTACCTCCAACCCGAGTACGAATCCATTACAGTTGATTATACCTGATTCCGAGAAATTAAGCCAACATTGTGGTGAAATGACATCCCCAGAGGATTGTGCCTAATATTTTTGCCCACCTATCCCGCCCCTCATATGGATTTCGACTTCATTACCTTCTAATGAACTCGGATCCGATCTTGATGTTTACGATCCGTGAATATGCATTGAAGTCGAATCCACAATTTTCTTGCTACACTCACCCCGTATTGATACTTTACTTACATTTTCATCCGAAAATGAAGACAAAGTTTTCAATCACGGTGTTCTTGCTTCTAAGGAGAAATCTCCTCCTTCTTCATCACATCGGGGCTTTAAAGCTTCCAAGCTATTTCTTCATGAAAGCCCGATGTTGATTCATCATGACAACACTCCTAATTTGGGTGTTCGTCATCCACACTTTTATCCCCCTTGACAAAGCTCAAGTATGGGGGGATCAGACCTTAAACAAGCGCTTCGTGGGAGGCACCCCATGCTTATCCTAGTTATTATCTATTAAGTAAGTATGACCAGCTTAGTAGTAATGAATAAGTGTTATTGTTTGTTGTATTAGATGCTCGCCTCTTCTATTCTCTTACTTGTGGTTTTTGTGGTTTATTGTCCAGATTTCCCGGATTGTGATGACTCTCGTGCTCGCGGTTATGTCCTTCATTCACTCGAGCTTCACATCCTCAGTTTCATTTTGGGAATCCAATATCCTAATCTTTCGATCTAACGTTAAATCATTTAGCATAATTCATAAATTCTTAGTAATGACGTAGGTACCACTTTAAAACATTGAGGACAATGTTTAGTTCTAGTATGGGGGGGGGATCTTCGATTTGATTATGCCTGCAGCCGTTATTCTCCACGTAAGCCTGTTTTTTAACCACCAAAAATTTTTGAAAAACATACAAAAAAAAAAAGTAAAATTCAAAAAAAATAAAAAATAATTAAGTGGTTTTGTCACAATTTTGACTTTCCCTACTGGTAGAATGAGAATAAAATTTTGACCGATCGAGCGTGTTTGAGCTCTAGCTTGTTCTTAACTTGTAGACTTAAGCAATCGCGAATCTTCGTGAAGAAACGAAAAATGAAAGGTTTTTAAGTAGAAATTGGATGCTAAGCTATGATTATTTGGAAATCCTAAGAGCTCATAAGTGTAATTTGTCACTTTGTTCTCCCATAAGCTCTTAACCGACTAATAAAAACGTGCTACTTTAAAAAAGTTTTTAAAAAAACACTTGTTAAATCAACATATTTGAAATTTGAATGTATCAATAATTAGTCTTATTCAATTTTACTTAAATTTTCCAAAAAACGAAATTTTCTCTTCGCAATTAATAAAATAAAATAAATAATAAGTAGAAAAAATATCTCCGCCAGATTACTTCATCTTGTCGGAGGCGTGACCGATGTTGAAGTCTTCATATAAGGCGGGGCCGGTGTCATAATAAGTAGAATAACCTCTTGCGACTCCGAAATCGATGTGGCCTTCTGATATAAAAAGGACGGTAATATATTAAGAATACAAAAAAAAATAAAAAAACATATAAAAAAAAAAAATATAACAAAAAAAAATATATAAAAAAATAAAAAAAAATAAAAATAAAATAATCCAAGGTCGAAATATGTTTGTTGCATCTTGCCGGAGGCGTGGCCGATGTTGCAGCCTTCTAAAGGACCGAGGTTCAAAAATATTGCTTAAGTTTATATTGATTAGAAATCTTCCTTTTTCTTAAATTTAAATATTCTTTTGAACAAAGACTATTTCATGATTACCTTAAATAAGATATGTGTAAACGGAAAACCTAAGAGATTTTGAAACCGAAGGTCCATGAGTCGATACTAGTCTCCGTGAGGTGTCAAAAGCCTAGTCACTTAGCCGATGAGTTGGGAAAGTGCCAAGTACGAAAGTCTGCTACATGGATGATCTAACCTCAAACCTTATATTCCTCGGTGGAATGTGAAGCATATTATTTTGCATAAAAGAACCGATGACCATGGTTGAATTCGATAATTAGCACATTCGCCAAAATATAATAATGTCGGGAGTGAAAAGTTTACAAAATTGAAAATATGAGTAGTGTTTAAGCATCTATACTTGTACTTAACGTTGATTTTGTTTTAAAGCTAGGTTTGGAATAAGTGAGAAAGTATCTCGAGAACGAAGAAAATATCATTTATTTTGGCATTTTAGGATTAAAGGTGCATCTTGTTCTATGATCCCAATAACAGAAAGTCATCATGGTAGTTAAATGAATAATAAGTAGAGTAGGTAAAAAATACAAAAATAGATAGTGGTGGTTGATTTAACGAAAAATGGGCTTATTCAAACATTAGATTCTTAAATTCCCTCGAAATACTTAGCTACTTTTCAAGGTTATTACGAGGGGGATCGAGATTCTTATATTCTAAGTTGCTTACTTGTTAGCATAGTCGTGAGGACAGGCAATAATTTTAGAATGGGGGGATTTTGGTATGTGCTTAATTACACATACCTTTTACCTTTAAAAACGAGCTTAAATGACTAAAAATGTACGGAAAATACAATGTATATGCTTGTTTTTGTGTTTGTACTATGCAGGTATCGAATATTCACAAAAGGACGAAAAACAAAGCAAAAAGAATAAAACCGAGCACGGATTTGAAAAGAGCACAAGATTACGGTTCCGACGGTGCTTTCATTTCTTATTGGGCCGGCCCGTTACCATTTATATGAGTCGGACCGACCCATACTATATAAAGGCTCATGACTATACACAAATTAAAGCTCACCCAATGCAACAATACAATGTCTGTACCCCTAAGGAAATAAGCCCAAGAATGAAACAAAATGGAAAGCCCACACTTTGGCTTAAAAAAAAACGCAACAACAAAGATAAAAAAAAGTAGACACTTAGCATAACGAGAGGAACAATTCCAACTTTACATTTTTATACTATCTTTTTTTAGATAGCGTAGTCAGGCAGCAGGTGATCTTAATCTTCTTTTTTTATTTTTCATATTATTTTTTCTGCGGAAGTTAGAATAGGAAAAAAATGGGTAGATTAGAATATGAGGGAAAGGTGGTTACGTGCACACACCAACGGACAATTCTATTCAAGTAACACTTTTAATATTTGCTAATTTTAGTCTTTTTCAAATTATGATTTAAGCAATTCTCGTAGTTTTTTTTATTTATCGTTTTGTTTCAAACCGAGAACGGCAACTCATAACAATTTTTATGATTTCTTCATTTTCAATATTTGTATGTTTTCAATTGTAACTAGCAGATTGAGGCTTATCCCCATTTTACAATTCATACAACATTGGTAGATTAGAAATTGATTATACCGTAGTTTTTTGTTATTTTGTCTCATTAGTTATTTTTTTCATTTAATTAGATTATTCGTAGAAATAATATCTAGTATTAGAACGGAATTTGGCGAAGATTATGTTTAATAGTTTTTGGATTTAAATTGAGATGCGCGTTTTTTGATTTATTAAAGAAGTTTTGAGTTTGGTTCTATATACAATAAGTTAAAAAAAGTTTATGTTTGTCAATTTTTTACTCAAATTCGGGTGACGCACCCAACTGACCGAACCCGAGTAACCCGAGTTCAAATAAGGTCCGGGTTCGTAAAGAATTTTTTAAGCTTTGACCAGAATTGACCCGACCCGGCCGACTCGATCCGATTCCCACCCCTAATGATAGTGTCACTTACCAAATGGCCCGCTCACATCTAAGGTTTAAACACCTCATTAACAAGCAATGTAACAAGATTCCTGCAATACTGAATTAATACCCAAGAACGAGTGAATTGAATAACACCTCATTATCAAAAGCTTAAAAGGTTTCTATAAAGGAGTCTTGAATTTGGGACCCGAATACATAAGAGATGCGAAGACGGATGAGTGGCTCTCACGTGGACACGTGAGTATGCATAAGATGGAGTGAATATTAAGGAAGTCTAACTTAAAGACTTTTCTGTAAACAAAAGTGCTTACCGTGAGACAACCCGGAATGTATTTTCAAAGTTTTTAACGAGTCTGTCTTCCCAGGGAGTCAATATGGCGTATCTAAATCCATGGATACGGTGTATTGATTCAACCTAGACGTTATCCATTTTATTTTTCTGCACTTTAAAACTTTATTGTCAGACTTATCGATACGACGTATTCATAACTATGAATACAACGTATTCGACCTCTGACCCGTACTTAGGATTGTCTTCTTACAGGTTTAAATACGGAGTATCCTGAAACATGGATACGGTATATCGACTTCCTATATAATTTTAGTTTTTAGTTTATTTTTTTTTTAACCAACGATTATTCGGAGATAGAATTACTTTTGTTTTCTGAGCATTAATACAGGAACTTACTGAACAAGATGATAAATTTAGTGGTGTGCTTATTTTCTGGAATTCTATGTGTGTTGTAGTCATGCTGGTATTCAGACGCTTTATAACACACATTCTTGCTCATATACGTAACATGGAGGATCAAACCGAGCAAATCTCAGGGGAGTTTTATGTTCTAATTTTTTAATTTCCTGTTTTTCATGTTATATTTATACAATGTGGGTGTTGTATATCTCAAGTGGGGAGAGGAGAATTAGAACACTATTTGTCCTTATTTTTACATTAATATGCCTAATTTATGCTCAAATTAAAAAAAATAGCATATTTTTGTGAAATTATTAGTTACACGACCCGCACACATAACCTTTATTTCCATATTGTGAGGATTAAGCCTATTCTGTTTCCCAATTTATACCTAAAATTCCACAAATATATGAGTGTACCGGTGACTGTAGTAAACTTTAGAACTTGGCTTGGTATACTATTCGAGACCACCATAAAAAATACTATTTTAAATAGATGGAGTGACCTTTTTAAACTGGTAAATTTCTAGGATTACACCAAAAAGCCTATACATATTATGATATTAACTAACCACACTGGTTAGTTAACCCCCGTATAAACCTTTTTGTTTACTCTTATTTTTAAAGTAAGATACCCCTAGAAAAATCTGTTGAGCCATTCCTTTCATTTTTTACACCACCAAATATTTGTTTCATTACACCTTTACATCTTGGCCTACCCTTTAGATTAAGTCCTTAATCGGTTGCTAGTTGCTTTTGTGTAAAAGTATGTATTTTCTGTGTTCGTGTGCGTATTTTCTATCTATGGTTAGGTCGGGAAATTGCACAATGGAATGGAATGTGAAAGTAGTAGTTTTCTTTTATTTTTCGTGTCTTTACTACTTTCACTATTATGATCGAAAATAGAATCCAGATTTATCATGTTCGTGAAGTGGTAAAATTTTACACCCAAATTTCATTTTCTACTAGTTATGTTGAAAAAATGGAAAAAACAGAAAAATACAAAAAATTGTCAGAGAAAAAAAGGAGAAGATTGTGAGATAATCGGTTCATCTAAACTTAATCGATTTTATTATCTATGATGATCGATTATTCGTTGGTACGTGCTATAAACCAACGATGTAAAGTTATGTTGTATATTATTTCTAGTTGGTCGAAATATAAACCAACTATGTATTTGTGTATAAAGTGGTAGATATCACCACTATTGTTGTATATTATATTATGGATGATTGGGAGTTGTCCGTTATGGGAACGCCAACTAAGGATTGTTTTTATTAATATATGATCAAGACATCTTTTGAGTCTAATTCGTGTCTACCAAACAAAGAGTGAGTGTCCGTGTTAAAGCGTGAGTTAGTTTATGATTTTGTGTCTTTTTCATAGGTATGGTCGGAAAAGTAGCTAGCAACATTGTTCCTTATTTGTTTAGACTTAATCTATTTGTTTTGTTCTTTTATTTACACCAATTATATGTTTTCCATTCCTAATCCCTAACCTTTGGTTTGCTCGAATGAGGGAGTAAGCAAACACATGTATCTCATTTATGGATTTGAATATGTATGTGTGGTTTAGTCACCCTTGTTGGTGTATTACTGTTGGTGAAGGATTACTTATTCCATACCCTATATCATTCTTCATCCTAACCTTTTGTTTTACTCGAATGAGGGAGTGATCAATCACATATGTCTCATTTATGGATTTGACTGTGTATGTGTGGTTTTGTCACCCTTGTTGGTTTATTACTATTGGTGAAGATTACTAGTCCTATTCTTTAGCTTATTCGAGTTAAGGAGTGACCAATCACAAGTGTCGCGGTCATGGATTTAGGCGTACATTTGTGGTTTTGTCAACTTTTCTAGAATATTGGTATCGATAGAGATTAGAAAGAATGATCAAACCCTTAAACCTTATCATATTAACCCAATTTACCTTTTTAGACTTGTTACTCCTTAGCTTTAGTGGTGGAGATGTGTATCCTTGCCAAGCTTATGATAGAATACTCATCACGATCGAGCAATTGAGCGAATTACTAAAATGTTATCACATAGCTTAGTTGAGTGATTTGAGTGATTTCATTTTCCCTTTTCGTGAGGTATTTGGTTGTGTGCTAGTGATTGAATGAAAAAAATGCTTAAAGGAAAAATCCTAAACATTCATTTGGAATACATTTTCATAAGAAAATTCTAAAGTCTACTTGAGGACAAGTAGGGTTCAAGTGGGGGGATATCTTTATTGCTCGTTTTACATTATTTATATATGAATTGGTACTTAATTGCTTATATTTATTAATTGCAGTAATTATCGAGCATTTGGTGAAAGTTAGCTACAAGGCACGCATTTTGGAGCACAAACGAAGAGTTTAAGAAAGTCTATTGATCTGACAACCTATACGTCGTATTATTCTAGAATCATACGATGTATCCAAGACTTTGACGAACTAAAAGACCATTGCCTGACTTTGAAGAATACACCGTATACACATCAACGATACGCCGTATATAATACTTTGGTCAACGAAGAAGAACTAACTGGTTTTACCTTAATACGTCGTATCCAGCAAGAAGATACGGCGTATCCGTGCCCTAACTTCACAAGATATCCATGACGATCAAGAGAGCTATACGCCATATCCAGAAGACCTATATGCTGTATTTGATGACGATCCAAGAATATTCTAGAATATGATAATTGTGGAGCCCACGCCAAGTTACCCCAATACGTAGTATTAAACCCTTTCAATACGACGTATCGACTGATTTCTAAACTTTATAAATACAAAGCCCTAAAACTCGTTTTAGGTATGCTTTTAACCACCAAGTTCGATTCTCAGAAGATTTAAGAAGCCAAGATGGTCCTGCAAAGTGCTCCATTCAATAAGAAAACCCTTGAAATCTCTATACTCTATATACGCGTTTGGTTTTGTTACTTTAATCGTTTGTCTATGACATTTGTATAAGTTTACAATGACTATCGGCTAATACCTTTAGGTATTAGCCATGTTTATGATAGTTTAATGTTTGGTTCTGTTTATGTTGATTGTTTACTTATTCGTTGCGTGTCTATTATGTTTATCAATTTATACTCGTTTATGTGCCTAATCATGTGTTTAACCTATCATTCAACAGGATCTAGGAATACAAATAGAGCGTTAGCTAGAGTCCGGGATAGAACTACATGCAACCGTTTATATATCTAGAGTAATAGGATCACAAATATTGACCTGTCTTTACCTTTTGTTTAGTAAATAAGTAGACTAGCAGGTGACCTAGGACTAACAAATAACGTTCTAATTCCTTTGGTAAAGATCTGGACAGTGGAATACTATTATATAAATTGCCGTTAAGCAGTAAGTTAGTAGAGTCTCGATGAGTTTGGTCTCGATATTATCACCATTATCGTCTCCTAAGATAGATTATAATCGATTGTGAATGCTTTATGCGGGTTTGGTTAATTGTGACAGAATTGATGAATCTAGAGTTTAGGAAGAAGTCTAGCCTGAACTTAAGAATGATATATCACCAACGAAGTAAAAAAATCATTGCACTTATAAACAATACCTGCGTTTTATTGGATTAAACTGGATAATACTTTTTCCTTACATAAGGCTTAACCGCTTCTTTATATTCTGATTATCAACTTGTGTGTGTTAATTGTCATCACTTAGATTAGGTAAACCCAAACACGTGCCAGTCTACCCCCTTTTGTGTTAGTTTAGGTTTAACATAGATCTAACATAGGAAAAATTAGGACTACTTTAGATAACTAAAATACTGATAGATTTAAGTGTTAACACTCGCTCTTAGTGATCGACACCCTACTTACCAACAAACTTACAACTGATCGGGTACACTGCCCGTTAGTGTTTGTTAATAGGTAAAGTCGGCAAAATATAAATAGTAAAACTTGAATAATAAATTACCTATAACGAAATAGCACACCACTTGCCATTTGGTATAACAAACTACCTATCATGCTCCCGTACTTAATACTATCCACAGACTCACATTGTTCATCTTTCATGAGTTTTGTATCCGAGGACATGGGCGTTTTCATTGGTTTAGAAACTTCTAAGCCAAGTTTCTTAAGCATTCTTTAGAAACTTCTAAGCCAAATTTCTTAAGAAACTTCTAATTGTTTTATTTGTAATCCAAGGAAGAAGTTTAGTTCACCCATCATGCTTATTTCAAACTCATCGTGCATGATTTTGGCGAAGTTATCACACAAATCTTGACAAGTTGAAATGAATATAATGTCGTCGACGTATATTTGAAAAATGATGAGATTTAAACCTTCTTTGTAAAAAGTGTGTTATCTACCATTCCCATGTTATATTCATGTTTAATAAGAAAAGCTTTTAATCTATAGTACCAAGCTTTAGGAGCTTGTTTAAGACCATACAAAGCTTTCTTAAGTTTGTAAACAATATTAGGTTTTCGAAGTCAATGAAACCTGTAGGTTGTGCCACTTATACCTCCTCAATGATAAAACCGTTTAGCAATGCACTTTTTACGTCCATTTGGAATAATTTAAAATCTAAGGCACAAGCATAAGCTAATAAAATCCTAATGGAATATAATCTAGCTACAAGATCATAAGTCTCGTCATAATCAATTCCTTCTTGTTGATTATAGCCTTGTGCTACTAGCATAGCCTTATTCCGAGACACAATGTTGTTTTCGTCAAGCTTATTTCAAAACACGCACTTAGTTCCTATAAATGTCATACACTTAGGTTGTGATACTAACTCTCAAACATCATGTGTAGTGAATTGATTCAATTCTTCTTGCATTGCAATTATTCAACTTTCCTCTTTCAAAGCATCACTTATATTCTTAGGTTCTATAGTTGATATAGAACAAAAGAAATTACTTTGGTTTTGGGCTTGAGACCTAAGAGTTCTTTGGTAAAGGTTTCTCATGACATTGTCTAATGGATGATTCTTAGATTCCTTAATATTGACAATTTCATCAATTTCTAGAGTTTCATCATCAATCTCATTTTCTAAGTTTTTCTTTTTGGTGACCTTAATTGCTTCTTGTTCATATAAGTCATCATCCCCCAAGGGTGTTGTTTTAGATGGTGGAGGAGTTTCATCAAATTTTACGTTTAGTGATTCCTTCGATTTTAATGGTGTGTTTGTTTAGAATGATGTAGGCTTTACTATTTTAGGAGTAACCTAGGAAAACATCTTCGTATGACT
>BQNB010057915.1:0-27138 GCA_026074375.1 Tanacetum coccineum
GAGTGATTTTGTTCCCCTTTTCGTGAGGTGTTTGGCTTTGATATTTTCTAGCATAGGTAATTTGTAAATTCATATCTCCAGAGTAAAATTGGGAGATATCTTTTTGGAAATAATTCTAACAAGTCTACTTGAGGGCATGTAGAAGTCAAGTTAGGGGGGATATTTGATAACATCAAATACTTTGTACTTTTTAATATCAAAATCCCTTATAAAATGCTCATAATAGTTATATTTTTGTTTAAATACGTACTTAATTGCTTCCTATTTCACTTTTAGGAAAACATGAGCTTTGAAGCAGAAAGGAGTGGAAATGGAAGGGTATAGAGTAAAAAATGCACAAAGAAGGTTTCCCAGGAAGAAACTATGGTGTAGCTGACCCGTAGGGACTATGTCGTAGCCATGACTAAGCCAATTATAGAAGCCTAATCAAGACCAACTACGACGTAATTGGCTCGTAGGGACTACGCTGTAGCCAGTGTTAAGACTTGCCATTTGAAGACACTACGACGTAGCTCCACTCTATGGACTACGCCATATCCAATGAAGATCACAAGTATCTATGTGCGTTTATTAAACTACGGAGTAGCTCAACACTTATGGCTACACCGTAGCTGAGACAAAAGCTATAAATACAAGGCCCAAGCTCTGCCATTCGACACACATTAGAGACGGGAGTTAGAGAGGACGATTAGGGCTACATTAGATGTTGTTTTTCAGCTGCTTTCACCACCATTCCAAGGGAGTATTAGCTTTAACGTTTTTGTATTATTCATTCATCGAAGTTTGTAAGAATATTTAATGTTAAATCAATCAATGATTAATTTTATCATATTCTCTACATACTTTAGCACGAGTGGCTAAGCACCTTAAGTGCTAGCTTAGTTATGTATTTATTTTTGTAACTATGTTTGATTATCTTTATTTAGGATATCTTGTATGCATGTTGTCTGATCCCCGCGTTTTGGTATTGTTGAGGCTAGTGCAGATCCCTTTAAGCTATTTAGTAAGCTGACCATGTTGAAAGGTAGTTTATTCGGATACTAGGAATAGGGTCGCATCTGTTCTTAGTGTAAGGGATTGCCGTATTACCACCTGCATTAGATTAGGCACTTATAAAGCGCGGGAAATCCTTCTAGGAGGGTTTAGTGTCGATTAGTGGGAATGTTGACACTTAGACATGCCTTTGGGATAGTTGGGGGCTTAATAACTATGAACTAGATACCCAACTACCGTGACTAGCGGGGTTGAAATCATAGGAATTATAGGTTAGGTTGCGACTTCAAATCGGACTTAGTGATATTAGAGCCACCTAAATAAACAGTAACTAGACATTGCACTAGGAAACATCATAAGCATGATAATAAAGAAATAACTAGGCTAGTACATTTCTCTCCCTTGAATTAATCTCCAATTTTCTTTCAGCATTTATTTACTACCATTTCTCAAAATCAAATCAACTGCTTTTTCAATTCAAATTAATAACTCACACTTAACTCTTGGGACGACCTCGGATTTACCAATCATACACTACACACGATCGGATTCTCTGCCCGTTATTGCGTTTGTTGAACCTTAGGCAAACAAGTTTTATAAATTTAAAACTTAGTAATTGCAAACATAAGCACACATCAATGCTACAATAGATTCCTTTCTTTTTCTACCTCTAGTTATTACACCCTCTCTTTTCTTTGGGCTTGTACCCATCCCATCACCTTCAATTGGACCACATATTATTATTTTACCCACATACTTAGCCCTAACTCTTTCTTTGTCATTCTTTAACAATTTTTTTTCCTCCTAGTCTTTATTGAATGCATGTATACATTGTCTTTGATTTCTTTTGCAGAACCAAATGTTTTTCCATAGAAAATAAAGTTCCTTTAGTAAGTGCTTCTGCCTCACATAACTTTTGCTTAATGTATTTCCTCAACTTTTTCTTCCTTACATACTCTTGATCATTTTCATAACCACAATTACTTTCAATATCATTATTATTTATGACATCTAACTCATTTTCCAAAAGTAAATCATTTGATATCTGGCTAGAGTTTCCATGATTACAGCTTTTACTCACTTGGAACAAAGTAACCTCAACATTAGGCTCCTCAAAAATATTATCTTCATTAACCAATATGTTTCCATCATCAATGTTCTCATTAACATCATCATTAATGTCATAACCATCTATTTCACTCTCATTACCATCACCCAACTCTTCTTTAGTTTCATAGACCTCTACATGTTTATCTTTTGCATATGGTCAACAAGTTTATCTACTTGCATAGGCACATTAATAGGTTGGCTATTGAACGACAAGTCAAGAGTTAAAAACAAAGCTCTAGTTTCAGGCAACTGACTACAGTGTCTAAAAGTATTGACTTCAAAAGATTACTGTGTTACTTGATTTAAATGCTCTATCATAGGCACATTAACAATGTTTTCTAAGAAGAATTGTTTTGAGCAATATGGAACAATAACAACTTGTTATTAGCTTCATTCACCACATTAAGAACTATCTGTTGATGCAAATAATGGCTAAGATTTCATTTATATTTTTTAATGATAAATATATATTACTAGTAGACACTTAAAATCATTATCGAAAGCACATGAAACAGGCCAGGCCTGGTGATATGATCAAATAATTAAATCTGGAGCAAATGAAGAAACAAAGCCAAAATAAGAAATCAACCTTATGAGATGACCTTAAAAGTTGCTTTAATATTTTGGTCATAACTCCTTGGTCTAAACTTCGTTTAATTGATTCAAAAGGCTACTAAAAAGAAAAAAGTGACATACACTCCGATTTAGTTGATTAAAAAAAATCTTTTTTGCCTCCCTTGAAAATTTTTTAGGCTCCGCCCCCGCTCACAGGGCATATCCCTATAACTAACTTGCTTACCAAATTTCATAAAATAACTTACTAGTTATAAGTCACGTGTACGCACGCGGTTTACACATGAATCAAATTTATTTTAAAATTTTAGTTTAGTACACATGGATTACCCTCTCTTTTCACAACCTATCGAGATTCCTCTTTCAAGGAACTTGAATTATTTCTCTTCTAAGTCATATGATTCTGATAAAGAAACACATGTGGCAGAAGAAGAGGAAAAATCACAATAGGAAGAAGTAGTCAAGGAAACACAAGAGGTAGAAGAAGCCAATGAACAATGGTGGTGTGGAAACTAGAAGGGGGGTTGAATAGTTTACAGGTTAATTGCCGTTTTAATATTTTACTTTTAAAATTGTTAGATTCGAGTATATGTTCAATCCAATCAACAATATGAACCAATCACGATAACTATCTAATTGTAATATCTACACAAGTAATATAAAGAGATAAAGGAAATGCAAGATCGATCAAAACCAAGGAAACCAAGATTTATTAGTGGTTCGGCAAAGAAGCTTCTTCTCTAGCCCATTCTTCACTCCCCAAGTATCCGAATCGACGAATTTCACTATGTACAAAAATCAAGCTCCTTCTGGCGGAGGGGTGGGAAAACCATTTTACACGTCGCTATATGTTATTTTCCGACACTAAGCTAGATGTCGAGTCCTAATCTTAGCTAGAACCAATCTACCACTTACACAAGTACTACCCAATCACAAGATCTACACTATCGGATTTACACACAATCTGATTTACACAATCACACAAGATTATCAAAATAGAGTTTTGAATCTTAGAAGAAGAGAAAAGAAATCACTAATCTATAACACCATTGCGTTTCTCTGGCGAATATCAGTGGTCTCCTCTCTTACACTTGATAATGAGGAAGGGAAAAGAAGATAGAAGATGCGATTTTTGGAATCAATTAACCAAGATTAAACTATGTTAGTTATCAAGTATTTAGTAGAGATAGAAGGTTTTAGAGAGTAGATAAGAGGACTGAAAAAAATACGTTGCAAAGTCGGTTTGTTTTTTCTGCTGAGAATAGTGCAAGTATTTTATAGCAGGAATCCCCAACACGTTCAGCTGGTGCCCCGGTCCGAGGGCGGTCTCAGTTATATCTGGGGGCGCTAACCGAACGCCTCTGATTTGTTTGTCCCTTTTATGAGAAGAAAGGTTTATCTGGTGCAGTTTATATTCGGTTTTGGGGGGGGGGAAACTTTAAATTTCAAATTTATGCATTTTAAATAAAACATTTTATTTTTATTTAACAATAACTATTTTTTGTAATTAAAGTAAAATATAAGTTTTGTAGAACATGTGATCGGGTTCTAATAAGAAAAAATTTTTTCTTAATCATTATTATGCTTTATGATTTGTTCATCCATACTTTAAGTGAACTTATTGTCGTAATTGGAAGTGTTACGATTAATAACACTGTAAACGTTTTATTTTTATCGTAGAATAGTTTGTACATTTTGTCATCTTCAAAACGTAGAGGAGCCGAAAAATATAAATAACATTTTAAGCATTATTTGTATTAACAATCTCCCCATTTTTTATGATGACAAAATATAAACTCATTTTGAATATCAAGATAATAAAAATTTTTAAGTTATAATTTTTGTTTTGGGAGGTTTTTTTTTATTTTACATCTTTTCCCCTTTTGTCCGAATACCAAAACAAAAGGTTAATCGTCGAGATGTAGAGGGAAATAATTCGACGATGTCAAGACTTCCCCTTGATGGTTACTCCCCCTCGTTTGGGGCACCAAGGGATCGATCTTATGATATTTTGCTACAAAACCAAGTTAGAAATACAAGTGCAAGAGAACATTTCTAGCAAGTAGCAATGATTACGACAAATATATACATGGCTATGTGAGATAGAAAAATAGCCATATTATCAGAATGCATCTACACTTGCCTCATAATAATAAAAAGATCATTCATAACAGAATTAATTCATGCTTGTAGAGTATGAAAATTTACAGACTAGGAAAATAGGCATATGCCATAAAGAAAATAGCCATGTAAGCACTATGCATCACATTCCTCATCATAATAAATGACCATTTCATCAATAGATTAAATTATCATACTTTAAAGAGTATTGAATATTACAAGACTAGAAAATAGGCATATAGCATAAAGAAACATTAAACTAAAATTAGACTAGTTGATTCTTGATTTCTAGGAGATGCTTTAGCAAAAGGATGGGTGGTCGATTATTTAGATAGATTAATCATGATAGAATGTTTAATAGTGGGAAGGTCGGAAAGGAGAAGTTGGTGATGCATTGTTTGGTTGTGGTGGAGCGTGATACGAAGGAAGAAAGTCAAGTTCATTCCTTATGGATTGGAATTGATTACGGGTATACATGAAACAATGGCAAAACCCGTAATGAAAGTTGACTTGGTCAAGAGTAGCGGGGTGAATAAGAGGTGATGGAGGAGAGCGTAGAGATGGTGGTATTTGAGAGTAGGAATTAGTTGCATGTTGAAGGTTTGTTTCAAGAAGTTGAGAGATGTGTTGTAGTCGATTTGCCATTTGTTCCTCATTGAGGAAAGATGATGGAGAAGGTTGAGGGTTATTTCTTGGTGGTGATGGAGGTGAAGGGTTTTGAGAAGGTGTTGATGATTGAGGTGCATGAGTGGTTTTTCTCCAAACTTGTCTAACCGAAATTCTAGGTTTTCTTGAGAAGATTAGAGGAGGGTTTGAGAAGCTCATTTGATTTGAGATTTTGGATCAAGTAGAGGGAGGAAGGTGGTGATTGATGAAGTGATAGATGGTTTAAATATTTAGATGAGAAAGAGAAAATATAAAAGCATGGTAGTTAATGCAGAATAGGTGAAAAGGTGTGTGTTTAAACAGGGAAATGACAGCTGAGGCTAGGATAGAGAGGGTCAAATTTGCAGAAAAAGAGAACAATGAAAAATTCATTTCCCTTTTGAAGGCGGTCCTTTCTAAACCTAAATTAAGGTAAAAGAAAATTTTTAGAAAAATAAAATTATTTTTGAATTTTTTATGAATTAAAAACTAAATTAAACTATTTAAATCCTAGAAAATAGTAAATTAAATCCTAAAAATTCTAAAAAATGATTTTTAAACTTAGAAAAGTCTAAAATACTATAAAAACTCAGAAAACTATTTTTAACTATTTTTTATAATAAAATCCTATTTTTTAAAATTAAAATTAAAAGCTTAAAAATGAATATAAAAATCTAAAAGTGATAAAAATGATTTTTCTAGATGTAAAACTAAAAGTAATTATTCTAAAACTAAAAACATTTTTTTTTATTTTTTAAAAATTATTTTTGTATTTTTAAATGATTTTCGAAAATTAAAACCTAAGAAAAATTATTAAAATTAAACTAATGAATAGAAAAATCTCAAAAATTCAGGAAAAATCCTAAATTCACGCAGGAACAAGTGAAAAATAAGACCAACCCAACAGCTAATCAAATAAGCCCCTAAATAAGCTGAAACAACTACGGCTTATTAACTTGGGCTTAAGGCCCAAGTGAACTATACTAATAAATGGAAGAAGACTTGGACGGAAGGAGCTAATGTAGCATGATGGTTAAGCATTGGTGTTGTCGTGGGGAGGGTCTTGGGTTCAAGTCCCAGGAACACGTTTTTTTTGAATTTTTTTATTTTTGAAAACTAAAAGCACTAAGTGATATAACCACTTTTAAAGCAACTTTTTAAAAAAACAATATAATCTGAAACTCAAAAATATTTCTTTTAAAAAGCTTATGACAGAAGTGTTTCAGAAAGTGGCTTTTTGACAACTAAAAAGCTAGGTCTCACTATTTTGCTTGCACACAACCCAAATTAAGCTTATTTTCAAAAACAAAAGCTATTCAAGGAGGCTTATAACATGAAAAAGCTAGTTTTGTTAATCTCACTTAACTTAAAACACCTTAAGACTTCTAATTCTAATGATCAAATTAGCCTAACTAAAAAAACCACTTAAGACTCAAAAACCAAATAAGCTATAATCTACAAAAAGCTAATACATAAGCTGAGCTTTTGAAAACTAGGCAAACAACTTATAAGCTATAAATCCAAAACATAAAATCAGACATTATCAACTAGAAATCTAACTTTAAAAGCTAATTACTACTAACTGCTATTTTTGGCCTTTTAGGATTTTTTTTTGAGAACTTTAAAAACTTATGTACCTTAGTAAATAAGCTAGAATTCTAAAAACAAGTTTTATATTCTAACTAATCCTATAAGTAAACTAAAGTCCTACTGAGTTTAATAAGCTAAAACCTAAATGTACTTAACTTAAATTGATCAAGAAGGACTGCAGTAGGAGCTACTGCAAGTCCTGCTGATGCACTTGGCCAAATGGTCAAAACTCAAATGCAGGTCACCTTAGTGGTAAACCCTGCTATGGACACACTCAATGAGTGTGTTTAATCACAACATAAACAAGATCCAAGCTCAAGGAGGCTTGGATCATTTTTTAACAATCTTAGAAAAGGAAAAATTCCCCTGGTGCAAAAATAAAGATTTTAGCCTTAACTTTTTTAATTTTTGAAATCTAAACTTCTGAAAATTATCTTTTACTACAATGATTTTAAAATGAATTAAAAAACTGGCTTCAACAATGAAAGGAAATTCTTCTTTCTCCCCTCCCCCCTTTCCCTTCCCTCCTCCTCCCTATTCTATAACCCTTCCCCCCTCTCCCAAAAAGAAAAAAAACCCTCCCCCCCTCCCCTCCCTCCCCCTACCCTCCTCCACCCCCCCCCCCCTCCCTTAGCGCTGCTTAATTGACTTTTGTGAGGTCATAATTGCATTAATCCAAACACCCCTTTCAACTAACGCATAATCCATTTTTAAAACTTTAGATTTTAAAATCTAGCTAGCAAAAACTAAGTACCAGCTATTCAAATAGTTATTAACAGTTTGATAAACATAAATCAAAGATCTATTAAGCTTGAATCAAAATCTACAAGCGAAGCTAATTATTTTTGGGTTTTTTAGTTGATTTTATGACACAACTATGAAAAACACTATAGATTAATAATTATATAGCTCAACAAACAGATTAAAATAATAAACTAATAAGCACAATAGGGTGAGAAACATATGCATGTTTTACAATTGGACGCAAGTGGACATTTTACATTACGATTACGTGTTTGTCTAAGTAGCGATAACCCTTTGAGCCCATTATCATGAACTGTCAATTACTTGTTGTGAGCGCGAATGTTATAATTGATCTATTTGGGATTGACATCCCCGTTCGGGTGAGGCATGCTCACTGTGCCGGTATGTCAGACAACGAATGTATACCATGTCGGATTCGGGATGTTGCGGGTTAGAACATAATTACGGTTAATGTTGGCAATTTATATTGCAATTCATACATGTCGACTTCAGCGTCATGAGCTTAGGGAAACGTAATTACATTTTATGATGTTTGCATCGTTTGCATTATCATGGGAAAATCTTACGGTCCTACATTATACATTTTACAACCCTATGAATTCACCAACATTATTGTTGACGTTTTAAGCAATGTTTTCTCAGGAGATCAATGAGGTACAAAAAAGGGATATATTGGTGGTCGTTATTTTAGAAGTCGTATGCATTAAAGATTTGGTTGCATTACATTTTGGGGATATATTTGTTATGGACTAAAATCTTTGTATTTTGAACAATGAACAAGTGAAGTTTCAGACTTATGTAACAACAATTTGTTAAATCCAATGTATCAGTTTTAAACAACTTTTAAATGGCCGTTCTTATATATATCTTGTGCTATTGATCTATGAAGTACCACCCCCAGACCTATATTCCGCTGCGACCCAATTTGTGGGTGTTACAGAAAGAATTCAATGATGCCAAGACTCCCCCTTGATGTTTACTCCCCCTTGTTTGGGACACCAAGGGACCGATCTTATGATAATTTGCTACAAAACCAAGTTAGAAATACAAGTGCAAGAGAACATTTCTAACAAATAGCAATGATTACGACAAGTATATATATATATATATATATATGGCTATGTAGAGAAAGAAAATAAATAGCCATTATAAGCCACATTGCATACACATTCCTCATAATAATAATAAAAGACCATTCATAATAGATTAAATTTATACTTGAAGAGTATGACTATTACAAGACTAGAAAAATATGCCATATAGCATAAAGGAACATTAAACTAAGATTAGACTAGTTGATTCTTGATTTCTAGGAGAGGCTTTAGCAAAAGGATGGGTGGTCGATTATTTAGAGAGATTAAACATATGATAGAATGTTTAATAGTGGGAAGGTAAGAAAGGAGAAGTAGGTGATGCATTGTTTGGTTGTGGTGGAGCCTGACACAGAGGACGAGTGAGAAGAAATTGAATGAAGTCAAGTTCATTCCTTATGGATTGGAATTGATTACGGGTATACATGCAACAATGGCAAAACCCAAAATGAAAGTTAACTTGGTCAAGAGTAGCGGGGTGAATAAGAGGTGATGGAGGAGAGCATAGAGATGGTGGTATTTGAGAGTAAGAATTAGTTGCATGTTGGAGGTTTGTTTCAAGAAGTTGAGAGATGTGTTATAGTCGATTTGCCATTTGTTCCTCATTGAGGAAAGGTGATGGAGAAGGTTGAGGGTTATTTCTTGATGGCGATGAAGGTGAATGGTTTTGAGAAGATGTTGATGATTAAGGTACATGAGTGGTTTTTCTCTAAACTTGTCTAACTGAAATTCTAGGTTTTCTTGAGAATTTTGGAGGAGGGTTTGAGAAGCTCATTTGATTGAAGAATTTTAGTTCAAGTAGAAGGAGGAAGGTGGTGATTGATGAGGGTGATAAGTGGTTTAAATATTTGAATGAGGAAGAAAATATAGAAAAGCATGGTAGTTGATGAAGAAGAGGTAAAAACGTGTGTGTCTAAATAGGGAAATAACATCTGAAGCTAGGATAGAGAGGGTCAAATTTACAGAAAAAGAGAACAGTGAAAAATTCGTTTCCCTCCCGAAGGCGGTTCTTTAAATACCGGCGGTCCCAGATATGTTAGGGGGCCGCCCGTGAACTTTGGGGGCCGTTTTTTGTGGATGACGAATTTTTCCCATAATTCTCATTTTGACACTTTAGTGTAGAAAAATATGAGGCTAGTGACAATAAGTTTTAGCAAGTCCTATTGCTCAAGAATCAACTAATTCTAACTTTGTCATCTAGATGTACTAAAGCTAGTCTAAGGCAAAGGGATTATGGAGGCAATTAGTTAGGCATAGAAAATCTAAAAATGCATAATAATTTCATCTAGCATATTCATTCAATCAACAAGCGTATTATATTTTGGATGATAAAATTGAAAGATCATCCAAGGCAAATTTTATTGCCCGCTTGCATATCTAAGATAAATAAAAGAGACTAAGTAGCACATCATATAAAAATCAGTTATATTAAAAAGTAATAATAATAGTAAGTATGTAACACTTCATCAAACTTCATCATTTCTTTTTGCTCCTCATCACATTCTTGAGCGCATTCCGATTGACTTAACCCTTAACGATGCTCATCTCGATGTTGACTTTGGTGGTTTAGAATTTTAGTTTGGTAGGAGTGTAATGTTTGATTTTCATGAGGTGGGTTTTCAAAGACTCTAGGAACAATGTTTGACAAAGAATTGACGAGTTGAGATAGGAGGGGATATTAGAATGAAAAGACTCTTAATTATTTCCATCATTATTTTCATCTATATGATGAGATGATGGATGATCAAGGACGTTGGAAGATGACCTAGGATTGGAAGATCGACATCTTTTCGTGCCATGATCCGATCGCGTCTTTTGCTCGTAATGAGGACCGAGGGGATGCGTGACACGATCAAATAAGATGTAGCGATCATTTGATGACTCGGGAAGATTAGACACAATATGAGTGAACAATCTAGTTAATAGCATTCCATAAGGTAGAATTTCCTTAGGTGTATTTCGAATGCTTTCCATTCGTTTGAGAATGAAAATTGCTAGATTGTATTTTATGGAGGTTTCAATGCAATAAAGCATATGACACAGACATGCCGAAACATGATCATGAGGACCCCTTAGACAGAATACGTTTTCATGTATGATCTCGACCCAAGAACTCATATGATGTTGAATTTCACGATTTAGAATTTCGTTGTCATCAACATTAATGGTTTTCTTGTTATGAACACGAGTTACAAGACCTTGTCTGGGAGTTTGAATGAGGGTTTTAATGACACTTGGGGAAGGAGGAGTGGTTTGATAATGACCTTTTGTGGGACTGCTAATTTCCAAGTAGTCAAGAGACCAATTGTCAGAGTATGAGCAGTGGCCTTTAGAAGGAATCCCCAAAATAATACCGAACTCTTTGAGTGTGAAGGAAAAAAGTTTATTTTGAATGACGAAATTAACAACGAAGCGACCCTCAGAGTTATAGTTAAACTTAAGTTGACTATAGAGCTCAAGAACAAAACAGGGAACGATTTTCTCATTTATTTTCAAAAGATACTCAAACCCGATAGACTCAAACTTGCCGTTTATGTAGTTTTGTTTTCAAAGTTTTGACTTACAACCTGACCCTCATGAAAGTATCATTTTCAAGCAGTTTAAGCGTGTTTTGAAGTGGTTGATCAAATTCATTTGATATGATTGGAATGTAGTTACGAGTGTTTTGGTGATCAAGTTCGGTGATGCGAGGTATTGTCACCTAAAATAAAAGTAATTTGATGTTTTATTAATATGAAATTATAATGTTAACAAGAACTCATGTCTAGTGTATGCCTATATGTAACAGATGTGGAGTTGCGGCTAACTCGACTCTAAAAATAAAACTTAAGAGTTAACCAAACGCTCCTTAGTTTAATTTAGCTCATCCAAACATGTCAAAAAATACATATGAATTATGTATCTCAAATTTTGTTCATGAGATCATTATGCATGTATGCAAAAACGTTTTTAGGACGTATTAACAATGCATAAAAGCATTTTTATAGTGTTCCTAACGTGAGTGATTTTAAAATAAAATTAGGGTTTTGTGCGAAAATAATTTTTGCCAAGCACACTTCAATCTTGCAAATCCTATGTTACGGGAAGCATATTAGTTATACATTGTGTTATTGTAGTCCTAATTGTACACAAACACAAGCAAAATGAAAATCCCTAATTTTGATTTTTTGTTCAACATGAACCCTAGACACAAATTAGAAAGAAAATGGATGAAATGATTTACAATTGGTGATCTTTATGGTGTTAAGATTGATTATTAGTGTTGATTTGATATTCAATTTGTGTTTTAGTGGTTGATTTTAAGGTTTTGGTGGTTTTGGGTTCGTGGATCGTCAATGGCTGAAGAGAGGGGGTGTTTGTTTTTGTGTTTTACAAAAAATAAGGATGACAGACTTTTGGTCTCGTCTGGTGGCGGTCCCATATCGATATGGGGCCTGCCTGATTTAATCAGGGAGCCTCTATAGATATGGGGGCCGCCCTCAGCAGAGGGGTTTTGACTCGATTTTTGACTAAAAATTTTATAGGAGGAGTGATGTTTTAATTTGCATTTTGCGAATTAAAAATGCTTAAAGTACTTCGGACGAAGTATTTAAGTTGTCATGACACAAAGTGGAACACGGACTAGAATCGAGACAGAAGAAAAGAAAGACGATTTATGGAATGTGTTCCATCATTCCTAAACCAAGACGTAGATAGTTAAACAATTCACGTTTAAGGGGTTTAGTGATAATGTCGGCGATATTGTCGAAGGACGACACTTTTTTGATAGAGATATGTCCTTTTTTGACATTATCACGAAGAAAGTGGTGACGAATTTTGATGTGTTTGGTTCGAGAGTGTTGCATCGGGTTTTGGCTAAGGTCAATCACGCCTTTATTATCGCACATGATCGGGACGTCATCGAGTCGAACGTCGTAGTCGATAAGAGCTTGTTTCATCCATAGTGCTTTTTGACATGACTTTTTGGCGCTTACTTATTTGGCTTCGGTAGTGGATATAACAAGAGCGGTTTGTTTCTTCGAGAACCAAGATGTCAAACAACATCCCACAAACGTACAAATACCACTAGTGCTCTTTCTGTCCACATAATCTCCCGTATGATCAGAGTCGGCATATACTACGGTTTCTATGCCGGTCCCATTAGGATACCATAATCCTAAGTGTGTAGTGCCTTTAATGTATCGAAAGATACGCTTAACCGCTTCAAGATGAGAGGTTTTGGGGACCTCTTGAAAGCGTGCACAAAGGCAGACATTAAACATGATATCGAGCCTACTTTCCGTTAGGTAGAGTAAACTACCTATCATGCCTCGATACTTAGTACTATCTACCGGCTCACACTCTTCATCTTTCGTGAGTTTAGTTACCTAGGACATAGGGGTTTTCATTAGTTTAGAATCTTCTAAGCCAAATTTCTTAAGCAATTCTTTAATATATTGAGATTTAAAGAAGATATCGTCTTCCATTTGTTTTATTTGTAATCCAAGAAAGAAGTTAAGTTCACCCATCATGCTCATCTCGAACTCGTCATGCATGATTTTGGCAAATTCATCACACATGTCTTGACAAGTCGAACCGAATATAATGTCGTCGACATATATTTGAACGATGATGAGATTTGAACTTTCCTTCTTAGTAAAAAGTGTGTTATCTACCATGCCCATTTGTAGTCATGTTTAATAAGAAAAGCTTTTAATCTATCATACCAAGCTTTGGGTGCTTGTTTAAGACCATATAAGCTTTCTTTAGTTTATAAAAATGATTTGATTTTTTAAATTTAATGAATCCTGAAGGTTGTGTCACGTATACCTCCTCATTGATAAAAGAATTCAGGAATGCACTTTTTACATCAATTTGGAATAGCTTAAAATCTAAAGCACAAGCATAAGCTAATAGTATTCTAATAGACTCAAGTCTAGCAACTGGGGCATAAGTTTCATCATAATCCATGCCCTCTTGTTGATTATAGCCTTGAGCAACTAGCCTAGCCTTATTTCAAGAAACAACACCGTTCTCGTCTAACTTATTTCTAAACACCCACTTAGTTCCTATGATTATCATATTCTTAGGTTGTGGTACTAACTCCCAAACATCATTTGCAATGAATTGATTTAATTCTTCTTGCATAGCGATTATCTAACTTTAATCCATTAAGGCTTCATTCACATTCTTAGGTTTTATAGTTGATATAAAACAAAAGAAGTTACTTTGATTTTGGGCTTGTGACCTAAGAGTTCTTTGGTTAAGGTTTCCTATGACATTTTCTAATGGATGGTTCCTAGATTCCTCAATATTGACTATTTCGTCAATTTCTAAAGTTTCATCCTCAATGTCATTTTCTAAGTTTTTCTTTTTGGTAACCTTAATTGCTTCTATTTCATCTAAGTCATCATCCACCAACGGTGATGTCTTAGAGGGTGGAGGAGTTTCATTGAATGTCACGTTGAGTGTTTCTTTGATTTTCATTGTGTGTTTATTAAGGATGATGTAGGCTTTGCTATTTTGGGAGTAACCTAAAAAGACACCTTCGTATGACTTTGGGTCAAACTTAGTGAGGTAGTCTTTGGTGTTTAGGATGAAGTACTTGCTTACAAACACTCTAAAGTAATCAAGAGTAGGTTTCCTACCTCTCAAGAGTTCATAAGGTGTTTTACCTAAGATGAATCTAATTAGGATTCGGTTGAGGATGTATGTTGAAGTATCTACGACGTTACACCAAAACTTTCGTGGTAACGATTGTTCATTCAACATGGTTCTACTCATTTATTGGAGTGTCTTATTTTTCCTTTCGACCACACTATTTGATTGTGGAGTGCGTGGAGCTGAGAAGTTATGTGTAATACTGTTGGCATTACACAACTTCTCCAAATTTTACTTTATTATCAAATTCTCTACCGTGGTCATTCCTAATTGACACTATTGAACATCCTAATTGATTTTGTATTTTCCTACTAAAGAATTCAAATTACTCGAAAGCCTCGGTTTTATTTTTAAGAAATATTGTCCAAGTATGCCTAGAGTAGTCATTTACTATGACTAAGGTGTAGAGGTTTCCTCCATAACTCCGTACGGCGGATGGACCGAAGAGATCCATATGAAGTAGTTCTAAGCATCTAGTCGTTGCGACTATATTCTTAGCTTTTGATAACATCAGATATTTGATACTTTTTAGTGTCATTTTTCCCCTAAAAATACTTGCAATTGTCTTATAAATACTTAAATTTGATACTTTTACGGTTATTTCGTTATTTTTAGGTAAAATGCAAGTATGTGACAAGAAACACGAGAAAAGGACGTAAAAATGAAGAAAACACAGATTCTTACGAGACTTTATGCCGTAACCCTTATGATAGTGTTACGCCGTAATATATTCAAGGCAAGACATGTCACCCAGCAAGATTATGGCGTAACCGCACAAGAAGTTTACGCCGTAACATTATTATTATGGAAAGCTGAGTCATCCTAGTCAACATTACGGCGTAACACAAAAGAAGGTTACACCGTAACATATTTAAAATCAATAAATAGAGGCCTCATTCAGCCACTTCATCATCAACCATTCCACCACAGATCTAAGGGGTGATCAAGACCTCCATAGCTAGAAGAATTCCACCAGAAGTCCAAGGGAGATCACACTTAATTTACTTTTGTATTTAATCGTTCATAACGACTCCTGTAAGAATTATGAGTTTTTCATCCATGATTATCTTTATTAATTCTTGCTTTGTTGTTACCATGAGCGGCTAAGCACTTCAAGTGCTAGCCTAGTCATGAATTTAACATCCCTTGCATTTGATGTAATTGATTGGGATGTGGAAATGGGAACACATTTCCCATGGCATGTAACATTAAGGTTGGAAGTTGTTCTAAGTTACAGGAAAATCATGAGGTTGGTTTTGTCGACCGACATTTCTTTTTGGTTGTGGTGTCTTAGAACGAGGATAATGATTATTGAATCTTCTAGGTGGTGGAGTTTTTGTCCTAAAATTTAGTTTATAAAATCCAACTCTGGTTTTAATGTTGGTTTATAAAATTGTTTGACCTCATTATCACTAGCAACAGGAATTTTAACATTGTTTACCATTATGTGTTTTGGTCTAGGACCCAAAATGGATTTTTGAAAAGAAACAGATTTTTCAGAATCTGGTGAACAAACAGGCGGCCCCTTGATAGCTTTGGGGGCCGTCTGGACTTCATGGGGGCTGCCCAAGATATTTAGGGGACCACCACCAGAGGACGTTTCTTTCTGAGATTTCACAAATTTTATTTCCTTTTAGACGTTTCTAGTCTGATTGCTTCACATGAGTTAAACCCTAAACCTAATTTATCACCGGAGAGTTTTTGATTGCTTAACATTTCATTTAAGCAATGCGTACTCTTTTCAAATTTAGTTAGTTTAAGAGCTTCTTCTTTGAGTTTTTCATTCTCAATTTTAAGTAATTGACAATTTGTTCGAGATCAACTCCCTTGTTTTTATCTAATGTAGAAAATTTTAATTTTAGTTCACTAAGTTCATTTTCTAAACTATTTCTAGTAACTTTTAGTTGTTTATTCTTAGTGATTATTTTTAAACTCATCTTGCAGAGTTTATCATATTCATTATCTAAAGTAAAATCAGCAATTGATGAATTTTCATCACTAAAGTAAGAGGAATCGGAACATACCTCATTTGATGCTTGAGCTACGAGACATGTCTCGTCTTTGACCTTCTCATCATCTTCTTCACTGTTATCACTACAAGAACCTCCTACGAATGCTCTTTGGTTCTTGTCTTTCGGTGGTTTTGGACATTCTCCAATAAGATGATTTGGATCACCGCATCTAAAACATTTTCTATCACTTTTTCCATTCTTGTCATATTGGCTTATTTGGAACGTCTTTTTGTCGTTCCGTGGTTGTCTCACAAATCTACCTCTTCTCTTGAATAACTTCTTAAAATCTCTAACCGCCATGGCGTATTCTTCGTCTTCAATTCTGGAAGTCGAACACTCCTCATCACTAGATTGTTTCTTAGCCTTTAAAGCAATAGATTTTCTTTCTCCCTTAGCTTTGACTATTTCAGAATCTTTCTTGATGATCATTTTGTGAACTTTGAGATTCTCAATGAGTTCATCAAGTGACAGTGATGTTAAGTCTTTCGACTTTTCAATCCCCGTGACCTTTTCTCTCCATTTGGGATGTAGAGCTCTAAGAAATTTCCTAACATAATTCTTGCTAGAATAACCTTCATCAAGAGCTTTTAGACTAGTAATAATAGTATTAAACCTAGCAAAAGCACTATCTATAGATTCGTCTTCAGAAATGACGAATTGTTCATATTGTTGTACCAAAAGGTCAATCTTGTTATCTTTGACTTGGCTATTACCTTGATGGGTGATTAACAAAGTTTTCCAAATTTATTTTGCCGTATTACACATGAAAATTCTTTCATATTCTTTTCTTGGCAAAACATAGTAAATAACCATTTTGGCTTCGTTATTTTTCGCAAGCCTCTTTTTAAGATCATCACTTTGTTTTTCAAAAGGGACAACCTCATCTAATTTGGTTTTCGGATTTTGTTCAATAGGTTGGAAATCACCATTGGTAATAACATGCCAAAGATCAAGATCTTTTGATTTAACATATGTTTCGAATCTATTTTTCCAATAAATAAAACTATCACTTTCAAAGAGTGGTGGTCTCTGCATAGATTGCCCTTCTAGATATTTATCGGAATCCATAGATCGATCCAAGCTTTTAAATACAATATATTTTAAAAATCTTGAGTGACCTCGGCTTCTGATACCAATTGTGGAAACTAGAAGGGGGGTTGAATAGTTTACAGGTTATTTACCGTTTTAAATTTTTTACTTCTAAAGTTGTTAGATTCGAGTATATATTCAACCAATCAACAATATGAACCAATCACGATAACTATTTAATTGTAATATCTACACAAGCAATATAAAGAGATAAAGGAAAGAACGATCAAACCAAGAAACCAAGATTTATAGTGGTTCGGCTACGAAGCTCTTCTTCGCTCTACTCCACTCCCCGAGTATTCGACTCAAGATTTCACTATGTCAACAAGCTCCCTTCAGGCGGAGAAAACCATTTACACATTGCTTACATTATTTTCTGACACTAAGCTAAATGTCGAGTCCTAATCTTAGCTAGAACTAATCTACCACTACACAAGAACTACCCAAACACAAGATTTACACTATCAGATTTACACACAATCCGATTTACATAATTACACAAGATAATCAATATAGAGTTTTAGATCTTAGAATAAGAGAGGAGAAATCACTAATTTATAACACTTCGTTTCTTGGCGAATACGAGTGTTCTTCTCTTGCACTTGATAGAAGAAGAAAGAACATAGAAGATGAGATTTGATCACTTGAAACAAGATTAAACTATGTTACTGATCAAGATATTTAGTGAGAGAAAGAAGGTTTAGAGAGAGAAAGAAGACTGAAAAAATCGTGCAAAGAGGTCTGTTTTTCTGCTGAGAATAGTGTAGTATTTATAGCCAGGAATTCCCAACGGTCAGCTGGTGGCGGTCCCGGCGGTCCCAGATATATCTGGGGGCCGCCTAGGCACTAAGGGGGCCGCCCTAGACTAACGCTCTGATTTTTGTCCTTTTTTGGGGAAGATTTATCCTAGTAAGATATATTCAGCTTTGGGGGGAAAATTTGAATTTCAAATTTATGTTTTTTTATTTAACAAAACTATTTTGTGTAATTATGTAAAAACATAATTTTGTAGAAATGTGATGGATTAAGAAGAAAAATTATTTTCTTGATCACTGATTAAGCTTAATGATTTGTTTATCCATACCTTAAGTGATTTATGTCGAAATGGAAGTTTACGATTAATAACATGCAAACGTTTTTTTATCGTGAATGTTTTTACATTTTGTCATCTTCAAAACGTAGAGGAGTCGAAAAATAGAAATAACGTTTTTAAGCATTATTTGTATTAACAGGTCAAACTTTGCTGAAACCTACAAATCTTGCTAGAATTACCCAAAACTCCTCATAAACATGTTTTATCACTTATGGTAGTTGTCGAAAATACACAAAACTTGCCAAAAATACCCCAAAACTTGCTGAAAACTCGCGATTTTTGGTACCTTGATTAAAATAATGGTTTATGGGTTGTTTTTGTTAGTGGGGTTTTTACTAATATCCCATTTAATTTGGAGGGTCGCCTACATGTTGTACACATGTTTTCTATTATCAAACTTCTAGGTATTATCTCATTTACAATTGTTTCTTTTTTCATACAAAAACTCACACACATAAAATGGGTGTAGGTAAGAAAAAAAATTCTTGATTTGCTTGACTAAATCTTAAATTGTGTTAGGGACTGTTTGGTTGGAGGAACTTACAGTTGAATTTAAATATCCATGTCATGCCTGTTTGGTTACTCTATTAATAGACATTTAATTTTTAAATAATGGCTGAATTAGGGGCATTTCAAATTTCCTGAAAGAGTAGGGAATTTAAATTACCATCTTTATCATCAAAAGTCAAAGGTGTAAAATAGAAAAAAATTAAATAACCAAACATGTAAAAAGATTTTAATATCTAGAATTTAAAATTCTAGGGAATTTGGACTTTCATCATTTTAAATTCCATGAACCAAACACCCCCTTAGGGGTTTTGGTTAGAATTATGGGTAGAATGTCTGGTTATGCTTGTTGTGTCATTGCAGTTGCCTCAAAGAGTTAATCGAGGTGTTAGGGTTTTTCCTTGGTGTTGTTGCATTTTATTTTGAATTACAATTGATAATACACAGTAGGGTTAAATCTGAAGGAATGGTGATCGTTTAGTCAATATCAGAGTTTCCTGCCTTCTGAATCTTTAATGCATGTATGGTATTTCGTTTTCTTCTTTTTAGTATATACATGGATTGATATGCATCTGTTTGTGTTTGTTTAAGGTTGCAATAAGTTTAATATGTGATCGGAACTGCTAATTTTATATGGTTAACCACAAGTTGAATTTTATTTTTTGCTTTGTATGATGTTAGTAGATTTATGGATATGTGCTTTTTGTTTCTTTAGTCCCATATGTGGTTGTAAGTGTTGATTTTACATATTTTAATGTTTTGAGTTTTTCTTTGTTTTATAACTACTTAAGGACAATGATAGTATGGTTTGCTGCTAGTTTCATTTTATTTGCTTGTCATGATCTTTCGATTTTTTATTTATTTTTTTGACAATGAAATCACACAAAATAAAACTTTCAAAACCCAAAAACCTAACGCTAACTTCTTCATCCACTCTATTTCCCTGTTGACATCACCCTCCTCCGTTAGCCATGACCAACCACCTCAGGCAATCGTCCAACATGCCCATCTTTAGTAGCCTTATCAGTTTTCTTGATGGGCACAGTCTCTTCTTTGACATATATGCTCACCACAGGCACTGATGGTGGTGATAATGTCACTCGAGCTAGTGATAAATCTGGTATAGGTTCTAAAGGTGGTGACCCATGTGGTAAAGTTTCAGGTTGGACTGAGTGTTGGTCTTCATCATCTTCAAATCCATGACTTAAAGATTATAAAGATGATATGGAAGATAACGGTGAGTCTATCGGTGACTTTGTCGGTTGACTGGGGGAAGTGGTGGCTGAGTGTTTGTTTTTTTAGTTTATTTTCATTGTCAACATGGGATTTTTTTTACTTTTTTTGTTTGGCTTTGTTTTAGTACAAGTTAAGTGAAAAGAATATAGGCACTTGATTCATTCAAGTAATGTTGTTTGGGTTTGGTTGTAAGATGAAAGTCAGAGTGTATGGTGGTTTTGTAAGTTGTGACTTTGGTTGAAAGAGTAAAATTAACAAATTAATATTAAGGTTACATTTTTTTATTAGTTTTAGGTTTAACGATTGATAAGCAAAAGTTTGTTTTGTGTCTTATTTTTTGATAAGACATTGTGTTTGGATTATATTTTGTTTTTAAAATTATAAACTTAGAGAGTGTATGGTGGCATGAAGCTCCATGTAAGTCTCATGTGGCACCCAACTGGCGTCGCAAGTGGGTGTGCCACCATACCGAGTGATGTGTGAGTGAGTTGGTTAGCCACTTCACTCACCCTATCCAGTTTGTGATTTGGTTTGTTTTTTAAATGTGTTTTGTGTGTGAATGTTGTGTTTTAATTGAGTATGATGAGTCCAAAAATGTGAAAACTGTCATGCCACGAATAAGGGGTTTTGTTATGGTGTGTGAGTGAGTTGTGTGTCAGTCTGATGTGACACTGATGTGGCAAACTAATACATGCAAGTTCGTGCCACCATACCTAGTGCTCTCAACGAGGTATGTTGTTTTACACAACAATATTGTATCATAAAGCCGGGTTAGGCATTATGCCGACGTGGCTCAGCGTTATGCCGCGTTATGTCATACCCCCAAAATTTGATCGCAACGGAATACGTAATTGAGGGTGTGACGTTATGGATACTCATCACACAAAGCATAAAGAACGACCATTATATGGACGTTTTGAAAATAATAATACACCATTGCATTAATTTAAATAAACAAAGTCGATACATAGTTCAAAAGAAGTTTAGACAATGCGGAAGCGTAAAATGTTTTGATAAACAACGAGTATTAAATTGATAGATAGGTTCTTAAAAAATGGAGTCAATGCATGAGGACGCCGCATAATACATCATGAACTTCCAAAGTTAAGCACCTGAGAAAAACATGCTTAAAATGTCAACATAAAGTTGGTGAGTTCATAGGTTTAGTTAAAGTATAAGTAAGGACCGCAAGATTTATAAACGTATGACTATTGTAACACCTACAACAATCACAAAAGGAAAGCATTTACGTTTGCACTAAGCTCATGACACCGAAGCTAAACAAAGTATGCAACAAATAAATGCCAAGTTATGAATGCCCAACCAGGGATCTAACCCAAGATCACCTAGAGATTTGACATGCTATACGTCCGTTTTATCGGTACCTCCGTTACAAGTAAGAATCACCAAATCCAGACGGGGGATATTAAACCCAAATAGATCTATTTATAACACTCACACTTACCACATGTAATTAACGGTTCATGATAGGGCAAAAATAGGTTAACGATACTTAGGCATAACAGTAAACGTATAATTAAAGTACTTGCGTCCAATCGTAAAAACAAGCAATGTTTCTCACCTTAATATTTCAAATCAAGTAAGTTTGTAAAAACGAGAAAAATGTGAGGCTATAAACTCACCTTAAATAATAGTAGAGATTCGAGAATAATTCGCTTAGACAATAACGCACAACGTTACCGGACCACGACCTAATATATATTGGCTTATTTTAGTATAATGCTCTATGAAATGAAATAATGTAAATGCATTTTATCAACTTTATATCACCAATGTATATTTGCGTTTTTTTTGTAAATCAAAATAAATTTTACGTCAAAGTTTACCATTTATTTTCATACTTATATACACTCTAAGCCTTATTCGGACTCTAAGATGCTCAAAAACGACCTCAAAGTGTCCAATCAGCTCTAAAACTAAGTAAAAATGTATGCTGAAATTTTATTAAAAATGTGCATTTTCAGCCAACCTTTGCGAGGCTATAACTTTTTCGTTACAAGGTTTTACAAAAAGTGCGAGTACAATCTAGAAAGGTGAGCACGAGGGCTACAAGTTTTCTGTTATGAACTTTTAATAATTCGGACGTTTAAATGGCCAAAACTGGGCTCAAACACGCGACCTCGAAAACATTTAGTGCAGTTTTTCAGCTTTTGCAAAAATTGACAAAATATTCAAAAGGACATAACTTTTTCGTTATAAGTCCGTTTTAGCGATTCAAGCGGCCACATTTAGCTTATAAGGTCTAGTTTTCAAAATAATAATTAGATGTTGCGAAACTTAACTTTCCGCTGTCCGAAACACGTCTATAGGACAGCCCTTTACAAACTACGCTAAAAATCACCATTTCAACCTTTCGCCAACAAAACCAACAACACCTCGCTAAAACTAAACCCTTCCACCGATTTATAACATCAACCTTAACCAATGACATAACAACCTCAAAATAACCAAACTCATACCATCTTAACAATACTAAAATTCAAGATACCATCGTAACATATAAAAATTCATAGTGTCGCCAATTTAGGTTTTCAAAAATATAGTTAAAGATTTTTAGAAGAATATAAGTTACATAAACATGGTGATACATTTTTGTTGGTGGTTTTCATATATATGCGACGTGTATGTATGTATGTTTATAGTCCATTGATAAACTTTTTCTTGTAAATTTTGTGAAGAACTTGTACAAATGATATTCACATGAGATGATAATGCTAAAAGTACAAAAAGATTTAAGGAAAAGTTTACTTACAAATTTGATGAAAATAATGGATTTTAGGTGCCAAGATATATCTGAAATGATAACCTAATGACCCAAATATGTGTACTAATGAACTACACAAGCTTTCTAAACCCTAAATCTTCAAGCAACAAGAAAAATCAACACCAAATGGGTGTTTGTTTTCGTTCGTCCGAGCACCAAAATAGAAGAGAGTGGAAGAAATTTTTGTGTGTTTTCTAGTGAGAGAAGTGAGTGATGAGATGAATGAATAAATTCTATTTATGCTTTCATTCACACATGGAATGCCATCCTTGTGGGTTCCATTCTCACCCAAGACAAAACACTGATAAGCCAAAATGGTACAAGGTTGTTGATAGCTAGACAAAATTTGTTTAGAGAATTATAGGGGTGTGTAGGGTTTGACCGGTTGGGGATAAAAAAGGGGAGGGAAAACATTTTTATTTTTAAATTTTGGGTATTTAATTGTGTATTATTTTATTTGAGTAAAAAGGTGACAACAAATGTATGCATGCATGCTAAAAATGCAAAGTGTATGAAATTTTATGCAAAAGTTATAAAATAGATGTAGTGATTTATAAAACTAAATTATAAAGTCATAATGTATTATTTAGTTTTAACTATACTAGGTCTAGTGTCGATACACGTTGAATGATGTTTTTTCGTTGTACGCATAATAACCTCTTGGTTAAGAGTTAAATTAAGCACGTAATGTTTACATGGCAAAATAGTGCACGTAAAGGACAAAGTATTGACCTGTGAAATTTCGGAGTGTCACTGTCTTTCCCCGTTAAGAGAGCTTTGTCCCCAAAGCTCAAGTTGTGGTATTCGATATGATTATGGGGTCGGAAAACAAATGTGGGTATTTCTTTCAAAATTGATCCTCACGTTTCCATATAAACTCGGGACCTCTTCTTGATATCCATCACACTTTGACAATAGGAATGCGGCTTTGCTTCAGACGTCTGAACTTACGGTCCATAATTTCGACAAGTTCCTTGACAAAGTTAAGCTTGTCGTCAATTTGGATCTCATCCAAGGGTATAACAAGTGTTTCGTCAGACAAACACTTTTTCAGATTTGACACGTGAAAAGTACTATGGACTCTACTCAATTGTTCTGGAAGTTCGAGTCGATAAGCAACAGTTCCAACTTTGGCTAAAATCTTGAACGGTCTAACGTAACGCGGGTTTAGCTTTCCCGTTTACTGAAACGTATCATTCCTTTCCATAGTGAAACCTTCAGAATGACCATATCTCCAACTTGAAACTCAAGAGGTTTACGCCTTACGTCTGCGTAACTCTTTTGACGATCTCGAGCGGCTTGAATTCTGCTATATATCTTAATAACGTTCTTAGTCGTCTCATGAATAATCTCTAGGCCAGTGAGTTGGCTATCTCCAACCTCAGCCCATGAGGCAGGTGATCGACACTTACGACCATACAATGCCTCGAACGATGCAACCTTAATACTAGTGTGATAACTGTTATTGTACGAGAATACTAGGTGATCGACACTTACGACAATACAATGCCTCGAGTCATTTTGGTTTAAGGTTCTTGGCGAGTTCCATAGGAAAAATGACCAAAAACGCAACAAGGACATGTTGACAAGTAAGTGGCATACGTTGAACCATAATTGCCAAAATTTCAATGGGATTTTCAAACGTTGCAAACGTTTGGGAAAATGTGAGGAAAACGAGCTCGGTGCTATAAAATTTGCTAGAACGACTTATCAGGACGAGAACATAGGAAAACCGTCTAGTCACGAAGACGCGTGAGACATCTTGAAAAATCATTCCAAATGGGACGTGCCCTCGCCCATTAAGCCGGTTGATCTAACCGGAGGTGAACACGTCCTCGAGGACGGCCACGATGAGCTATTCAGTGAAAATGCAAGACCACGTCCCCCGACAAACCCCATCCCGCCAAAAAAAACAAATATGATACCATGATGAGCACCGTGGGAAGTAACTTGTCAAACCCATTCGGGGATTTTATGCAAAACGAGTTTCGTCGCAAACGGGAAGCCGCCAAATCGGCGTATGAGGTGGCTAAAGAAAAAGACTGTACTTTGCAGCGTTTGGAAGAGATGAAATTTCTCGCTATTAGCACAAAGGATTTGTCAGAGGACGACGTGTACTGGATCAACTAACAAAAAGAAATGATCAAAGATAAATATAATTTGCACCTTAATTAGTCATCGGGTATATGTTTTTTTCGTATGTTTTTTAGTTATGTAACTTATATATTTGTTAAATGAGTGAAATGTTTAGTTTGTTTAAATAAATAGAAAAAAAGTAAGCCTCAAAATAGTGGTGTTATGGGGTGTTATGAGTGAAAGGTATTTTAATGTATTGGTATTAAAAATATGAATGCTGAGGTGGCAACATTTTTTGGTGTTATACAAATTATGACACATGGTGCTTTTACTTATATAGAAGCACTGCAAAACGAATTGATAATTTTTATTTATTATTTAAATAGTTAATTACATACTAACCCATCAAATTTTGTCTATTCTCACGATCACAAATAGATTATGTACATATAATTTGACGCTAATATAAAATTAGTTAGTGTTAAAAAATCATGTAAATAGTTAATTACCATTATTCCCCCCCCACCTTATAACTTGTAGTTGGCTATGTTTTAAGGAGCACATAAATTGTTGTATGTTTCACGACCACATTAACACCTCAAGGCTGTCTTGATTAATGATAATAACTCTAAAATGATTCATGTCTTTTATAAGATGCCTTAACAACCTAAAGGTCCTTGATCGTAGCGGTATATGAGTGTTAATACCAAACAAAGTGTTCCTCAAGTTAAGGCTTGTTTAAAACACTCTCAATATACATGTAAAAAAATTGTCGTTTATTTAAAAAAAATCCATGACGTCTCATAAACTCTTTAAAAACAATTAGGACAAACAACTAAAAATAAGTATCTAAGAGAAGTCGTGACGTGTTGGAATCTGGTCATTACGGACTACATTATACGACTAGAAATAATGAGCCTATCGAGGCACACCTCGAATACACGAATATACAGTTTATTGAATCTAAGTTTTAATAAGTATACGTGTTAATATTTTATTCATTAAAATAAATAGTGTTATATATATATATATATATATATATATATATATATATATATATATATATATATATATATATATATATTATGTTTAATATGTTTCACGAAATGTGTTTAAACGGCCGTTAGTGACTGTTATACGTTTGTAACAAACTGGATATGCATTTATATACAAGAGAGGGTTTTAAAAGTCAAAATTGATTTCCCTTGTCCTCCTCTTGTATGGCCAGCCCTAAGAGGATTCTAGGAGGGGGTGTATGTGTTGGTTTTTTGTGAAATTAAGGAGCTAAATGCAATGACTTAGAGTAGGGAACAAGTTGTTGCATCTAGGGTTAAGGTGCTATATAAACACCCTCTCCCTCTTTCACTCGTCCCACACACAACAAACACCTAAACCCTAAATTGGTTTTTATCCTCTTCTTTAAACCCTAAACCTGCCAAACCCTAAACCCTAAAGGGTTGTTCGATTTTGTTCCTCCCATGCTCGGCTCAAATACAAACCCTAACTAGGGTTTTCTGTTTCCTTGTTTGCTTACTTCTAGCCGATCCAAAACGTACCCGATCTAGGGTCTTGGTTTTCGGTTTAAGCAACCAAGATCTATACACTTGTTGTTAGTTGCGTGAAGCAACCACTAGCATCGTAACGTGTTCGTGTGACGTGTTGTGTGAGCAACCACAAAGATGGTATCTCAATTGTTAGAGAAGTTTCAAGATCTAGATATACTCTCGCTTATTGATTCATTTAATAAACTAAAGGTTAGTAATATTATTTGTTAATTATGTGTTAATCTATAATATCAAACTATATCCAATC